>JARSSU010011073.1:0-47630 GCA_029619165.1 Eurosta solidaginis
TAAAATTAAATAAAATAGAATTTTGGACACTATTTTATTTTTGGGTGAAAGAGGCCTAGCTTCCAAAGGCGAAAATATATATCTTGGTGAACGAAACGATGGACATTTTTGGGCATCTAAGATTTCATAAGCCATTATGATCCGATACTTAGAGATCATTTCAAGAAAGTTAGGATTTCGCAACAGCAACACAAACGTTTCCAAGTTCACTATCTTTCCCCATACATTCAGAACGAGTTTATAGAAATTTGTGCAAAGCACGTGAGTGGAACTATATTAGATCAAGGCAATAAAGCTAAGTATTTTGCTATTTTCGTTGATGCTATGCCTTGATGCTAGTCACGTTGACTACGTTCATTTTGCGCTAACTCCATTTCAATTCGAAAGCAACAAATTTTACAATTCAAGAAGGGTATTTGGCTTTCGTGAATTGTAACCAAAAAAATGGTCAGGAAATCGCTGATCTAATTTGCCATACTCTAGGTAAACATAAAATCCCATTAAAAGATTGTCGTGCACAAGGGTACGATAACGGCGCCAATATGGAAGGAGCTTACAACGGAGCACTGCGTCACAATCTCGACAAAAACTCGAATGCTGATTACTTGCCTTGTGCAATCCACAGTCTCAATTTATGTGGTGTTGATGCTGCAGAATGTGCGGCTGAAATTATTTTCTTCGGAGTCGTACAAAAATGTTTTACTATTTTCAGCAGCACTCCACAACGATGGGACATCCTCATGTACAGAGCTCTCTTCATAGTCTTTCAGCCAAAAGCCAAATTTGACTGCGCAATCATACGGAGATGTTACCGGCATTCTCAAGTACATCAACAAGTTCGAATGTATCTTGCTGTCCTCAATTTGGTTCAAAATACTGACTACCATTAATGAAAGAAACGTGGTCCTCCAAGCTAGAGACGCCACCATAGATGTTGAGGTCCGACATCTATATGCCTTGTTAGCTGATTTGAAGTTGATCAGGAACGAATGGGAAACGATTTTAAACGAATGCGAAACAGTTGCCATTCAATTGAACATCTCGCCAAAGTTTCCGGACATTCGAAAGAGAAACCCCAAAAGACGTTCTGAAGATAATTTAAATGAGATGATTACGGATGATTCAGAGTCTGATTTTAAAAACAATACATTCCTGATGATCGTTGATTCGGTAATCACTGGCATTACTGAACGATTTCCAGCTATGAGAAACTTGAGCTAGACGTTTTCCTTTTTGTGGCAACGGTGGCAACTACGGTTCGGGCGAGCGCAGCAAAATTTGTCGAAAAATACAAGTCGGACATTTCTCAAAGCTTAGAATGTGAAATAATTCACTTGAAACACATTTACGAAGCAATTTTTGATAAAGGTCTGTCACCATTGGAATTGCTAAATGCCATCTATGTTCAAAATCTGTATACAATTTTCCCCCAACATTTGTGTTGCTTTACGTATCTTTTGCACTATACCTGTCACTGTAGCTAATGCAGAACGTTTCAAGCATCATACACTTTCATAGATCTTGTTCACCACAAGAGCGAGTTTCAGGACTTGCCACGCTTTGTGTTGAATCCGTTTTGGCAAGACAGTTAAATTTTGATATTATTATAAAAAATTTGCAGCGAAAAAAGCAAGTAAATCTACTCTTTGATATCCGAACTTTCTATATTGAATAACTAAAATTTATAATCATCATTAAATTTATCAGAAAGGTATTAAAATGTTACCAAATAACTAGAAAAACAATAATAACAAATTTGAAACAATATGTAGCTGTTAAAAGAGAATTTTATTTCTACGTTACGACGTTGTCAGCTCTTAGTCCAAAACACATTTAGTTGATGTGGCAAACATTTTTTTTTGATGTAATCCATCAATAAAGCATATATGATACTACTTTATTTTTGCTTGTTTTCCAAGCTAAAAAAACTGACGAAACTTTATCGGAACTTCAAAACACAAAAACAATTGCTATCATGAAAAATCGAGACCAATATTCCCCCAAATTTGGTGAGTTTGACATGTTTTTGTTTATGTTTTACATTTTATTTTTACATTAACACTTTTAACAACTAAAAAAACAATGAATAACACACGAAAATTATTTCGGTCTCTAATGGTTCACTTTTTTCACAAGAAAGTTGATTTTAGCAGTGTTTTTATGCACCAAATTTTCAAACTAAAAACAAAATTTTCATGTGTCAGAAAAAAATAAAGAAAAAAACGGCCGAATGTCAAAAAAACCTATCGAAATACAAACTGGCTCGTTTGTTTTTAATGAGCTAGATTGTATTTTCCTTGTATTTCGTTAGTTTTTTGAAATATAGTTTACACACTTACACCAGTTCTGAAGCCGTATTAGGAGGGAGTGCGACACAAACATGAAGATAAAATACAAGAAAAAATACACGAAAATAAAGTAGTGTCATATAGGTATAATAGCCGTGTTTTTTTTTACACGTAAACGTCTATACGCTTAAACTTTATATGGACTGCTAAGCGTCAAACTTTAAATACACCTCTGAAATTGCTGCGCATAAAATGTGTACTACTAAATTTCAATACGCATTATACTCAGATGTAACTGAAATATGTGTTTTTGTTTCACCCTCTACACTACTTCTATGTATTCTATGTGTGTCCACAATTCATCGCAACTGATTTAGCTATATGTTATACCCTATGGCCATCAGAGGGTTGTGTCTCCGCTTTTCGATACACCCTTTGGCTGTAGCTAGTTATTTAACCACTGCCGCTAAATGGGTCTCCTAAGCATTATCTAAGCGAGGATAGGCGTTTTTTTTCACGCGCAAACGTAAACGTATACGCGTGTATAAAAACACGGCTAATGATTCATGAATGAGACGTCATTAATTCAAGTTAATCAAATGTATTAGTGGATTTTTTAGTCCCGGGCCCGGATTTTCTCTCTACGGCCCTGACTTGAGTTCAATGATTTTGTAATGTAAAAAGGACTTACGTTTCCAGGTCCATGTACAATGGCTCAACATTCTAGGTCACTTCTTTCCTATGGAAAACTATACTAAACTCCCTTTATTTATGCTGACTTTGCGAAAACAAACCTAAATTTGATTTAACCTGATTATCATTGAATGTCCTGCATACTTATTAGTATGGAGGTTAGACATATCCCTATTCGTTTTCGGGTCTATTAAATTAAACGGTTAGGGCCACCTAACATTTAAGGTTTGCATCATTTTTGCCGTCACATCTGTCTTAATGAAACCAACTTTTCTTTACAACATGCTTTCAAACTATCATCCCAATTCTAAACGAAAATTCCGTGCGAGTTTTTTCCCTTCTCCCATTCCTCGTATTCTTAATAAAAATTCCTTGTGAGTTTTTTCACTTCTCCCTTTCCTCCTATTCTGAACAATGTTCGAAAAAGAGGAAACCGGTTATGGGAGAAAAGTAGGTATTCAGCCCGATTCTAAACGAAAATTCCGTGCGGGTTTTTTCCCTTCTCCCATTCCTCGTATTCTAAATAAAAATTCCTTCTGAGTTTTTTCACTTCTCCCTTTCCTCTTATTCTGAACAATGTTCGAAAAAGAGGAAACCGGTTATGGGAGAGGGGTAGGTATTATGAATGTGGGGGAGAGGGAGATTTCTTTGCCATTTCATAGGAGTTTTTTCACTAGTTAAATTCAAGGGAATGCATCAAAATAGTTAAAGGAAATTGGTTCTTTTAAGAAAGAACACTTATTTGTACAAATTTGCGCTAAAATATGTATTTACATTCTACCACAATATTATCACTGTTAATACAACAACAACAACAACCACAATATTCTTTATTTTCAATCGGAAAGTATATCTATAAGCAACGGAAAAGCTCTTCGCATATTTGATGCAGCCATCCAGAAATTGCGCAAGTATTTTTTAAGAAGGCTTAAATAGATTTTGGCATATGGCGAAAGGCGAACTCAACTCGACTTGGCCGCCAGAAAATTGCTTTGCAGAATGAATGCATGCAACTCCGGGGGATTTGTGTTATCCCGCCGTCTTCTTCTTCTTATGCTCCTCTGTTGATGTTGCTGTGGCACCAATTCATTACTTATTCCAGTGAATACGGCATGAAATGCAATAATGTGCATTGTTTATACCCTATTTCTTAATTTCAAACAAATTCGCAACAATAATTAAATTTCAATTTTTTAAACAAAATAAGAAATGCGCAACGAAATTTCAAGTGACAAAACAGCTGACTTCGAAAATTCGAAATTCCTATTCCCCAATTATTCTTCTCCCTAGGAGAAAAGAATTGGAGGAATTTTTCCGCGGGAATAAAAAAATCCGTGAGAACAAAATTCCGCGAGAATATTTAGAATTGGTCTGATTATGAATGTGAGGGAGAGGGAGATTTCTTTGCCATTTCATAGGAGTTTTTTCACTAGTTAAATTAAAGGGAATGCATCGAAATAGTTAAAGGAAATTCGTTCTTTTAAGAAAGAACACTTATTTGTACAAATTTGTGCTAAAATATGTATTTACATTCTACCACAATATTCTCACTGTTAATACAACAACAACAACCACACTATTCTTTATTTTAAGTCGAAAAGTATATCATAAGCAACGGAAGAGCTCTTTGTATATTTGATGCAGCCATCCAGAAATTGCGCAAGGATTTTTTAAGAAGGCTTAAGTAGATTTTGGCATATGGCGAAAGGCGAACTCAACTCGACGTGGCCGCCAGAAAATTGCTTTGCAGAATGAAAGCAGGCAACTCCGACGGATTTGTGTTATCCCACCGTCTTCTTCTTATGCTCCTCTGTTGATGTTGCTGTGGCACCAATTCATTACTCATTTCAGTGAATACCACATGAAATGCAATAATGTGCATTGTTTATACCTTATTTCTTAATTTCAAAAAATTCGCAACAATAATTAAACTTTTCAATTTTTTAAACAAAATAAGAAATGCACAACGAAATTTCAATTGACAAAACAGCTGACTTCGAAAATTCGAAATTCCTGTTCCACCTCCCTCACCTGATGCAAATCTTAGGTCTAGAGTTGCATTTTTGGTACCTAAGAGTACTTTAAGCTGAGTTGCATTTGATAGTTTAATAAAACTTTGTAGTTTTAACAGATGAAATAGTTGCATATATTTCCGCGGAAATATAAATAATAGAAGATTTGTAGCCTCCAACAATGCGGAAAGATACCAAAAGCAAAATTTATTTAAATTAGAGTCAGAAAAGGTGTAGAGAAACTTAACAAAATATAAAGCGTGTAACATGTTTCCCTGAGGAAAATTTTCACTTCTATGGCTGTTTACACAAATGTATAAAGCAAAGTTATATAAACGCTTTGGTCGCTTCAAAGCATGGCGTTTGATTGTTTTTCGTATGACGTCGTCAAAGCGTAGGCACGCAACCAAATCGTTTATGTAAATATTTTGATGCTTCGCCGACAGATGAGTTAAATTTATGGGAGCTCCTATATTTTGCCAAGCAAAGTTTGTTGAATGTTAAAGGACTCAAAAAGTTGAAAAAATTCTCAAAAGAGGATTTACAACTCTCATCGCTTCAAAGCGAAGAAAATGGCAAGGAGTCTCATTTTTATATTATGGGCCTGCCTAGGCTTCAGATCGATGCAACACAACCAAAGCGTCTATGTAAATCCGCCTTAATTTCTGTCGCTGTGAAAGCCTCCCGCAAATAAAACGGTACTGTGAGTGGAAGCAAGCCAAAGAAGCGGGAAAAATATGAACTATTAGATACATTTTTATGCAATAACATTGTTGTTTTTTCGTTTAAAAATGCTGTTACCAGACTCATTTATTACATAAATATAATGAACTTGGGTACAGAAATTCAGAAATCCTAGAAAATATTTTACCGATATACTTTGTTGTTGAGTTTAAAAAGTTTTTCACAACTCTGAACTGAACAATTTTCGCCATGAAAAAAATTAAAATGGTGTGGAACAGGAGCAACACTTTTGTGACTACATGAACCCTGTTTTAATCTTTTACGTCCCTGCACAGAACCCTAATTGACCGTTTTCAACCGAAACAACAATGGCAACCCAGATTTTCCCGTTATGCTCACTTAAGCGAGTGCCTGTCAGAAAGAAGTCAACACACTTGTACATGTACACTATGCTGTGCAATAACAAAATAGGGGGACTCATGAAAGCATATAAACTTATAAGGTGTAAAATTATATCCATTTACACACGCTGTTATATGAACGCACCTAGTAATACTCTTGATAAACTTGATTGTTTATCAGCTGTATTATTGCCGAACAAAATTTTTTTGATTGTTATACAAATTAAAAAATGCCAAGATTAAGTGAAAAATCAAAACTAAAACGCATTTACTTGCTGATGTTGGAGATTTCTGATTAAAATGCCTGCTGTAATGTCTGCAAGGTTGCATTCCTTTGAGTTTACCGCGTTTACACAATGAAATGTGTGCGTAAATTTATACAAATTGTGTAAATGATTTTTCATACAAAATTTGACAGCTCGTTTACGCACTAAATAAATTTATACGTTTACACACTTTATAAGGCATTTATACGGTTACATGAGTCCCCCTAATATGTCTGTTCAAATTGTTAAAATCTATGTAATGGTGTTGGTGCGAATGGTATGGAATGGATACATAAATTAAAGCCTAGGCAGGCCCATAAATTTATGTATCCATTCCATACCATTCGCACCAACACCATTACACAGTTTAAACTTAGCAGTTTTTGTATGTGTAAGAAAATGTTGCAATGTGTTGGTTTCATCTTGAGTTTGCCATCTCCTTTTGACAATCCCATCGACCATGCAATGAAATAAATAAAAACAGCTGATGAGATGAGCCAACCATATAATTGAGCCATGCGCCAATCAATGCATTTTTTTCATGCGGATACCCTGTCAGTGCTTATTTTAGGTAAACAGCCCTTTTCTTGAATCCATCGTATACTCGATTTTCGTAAGTTCTACGAAAGTGCGTTTACTGAATCCATCGTAAGTTCGAAATTCGTAGAAAGCCTTTACTGAACACACTCGAACTGTCAAATCGTAGAGTTTCGTACAAATTTTCTACGATGCGTATCAGTTTGCGGGAAAAAGTAAAATCATTAAAAATTTAGAATAAAAAGGGATATTAAACAAATAAAATATAAGTATATTATTAAAAGTGATATGTATACTAATTTAATTACAATCTATTGTTATAATAGGTCAAAAATTGTCACAACTCGCCAACAATGTTCCCGCTTACTTGACCTATTGCAGCAGCACCCTGAAATGGTGCTAGGCTTTACAAAGTGCCCAAAGGAGGAGGTTAACAATTTTTGGGAAAACATTGCAAATAGTATTGCGTCACCAACAAAAGATGCAACTACCTGGAAAAAAGTAATGGTTTTGTAATATGTATGCATGTATGCATTACGGCAACAGAGCTTCACAGATTTGGAAGAAAGCTTAAAAGAATTAAATTAAAATTAAATTACTAAAATATTTATTTAAATTTTTAAGGGTCTTATAATAATGACAATTATTACAAAAACTATAAAACATGATTACACCCTGAAACCTATATTTTTCGTAGAAATCCCTTTTTACGCTACGTTTCTCTTCGTTGCTCATATCTAAGTGTATCATTTGTGGACATAGCCGCGTTTGGAAAATTAATAAGGCACCTTTCAAAACTTTGGAAAATGTGGTCTGACACATCGGAGAGTAAAAATTTTTTCCAACAACGTGCTGATAGCTACCTTCCGCACACACAATTTTTTAAAACCTTTATAAGTTCATTAAAACACGGACCCTTTCACATACATAGCCTCTTCTAATTTCAAGACTCCTCGCAATTTTTAAATCACACCTTTCTTGCTCATTTTCTTCTAACAAAGCTGCAAATGATATGGAATCCATTTTAAGCACTAAACTTTTATTTTAAATGATATAATGCAATTTTAAACTAAAATTTAAGTTGAAATTTTTTATTTACAATCGCTCAGCTGACTTCGAATAACCAAAATTTGACATTTTATGTTGGCAGCACTTTTTTCGGTTTCACATGAGTTCAGTGATAGCAAATTCTTCTTATTCGTAGCGGAGGGTTGTATTCGTAGATTTTCTACGATGGATTCAAGAATAGGGCTGAAAAATTGTGTTTAATATGTCTATGACAGACCAAAATTTTAAATCCCATTTTTAATTTAGTCAAGATTTTAACTGAAGAGTATTTTAGTCAGCGACTATGATTACGGGCCAACATTTTTAATTCGAATTTTCGTCGAATTGGTTTTTAAAACTTAAGCGGTTATTGCACAAAGCAGACATTCTTCTTTCTACTGGTATTTACTTAAATTTATAGTGAAGCTTTTTTCCAGTTATTCAATACCTGCACATACAATTAATTTCCAGTGGAAACTTAACGAAACCACATACAAAGACACAGCAGAGCGTAAGCTTTTGCATAAAAGTGCCACGCCGTGTTGATGGTTGCGAGAGTGGAATTTATGAATTATACAGAAAACAAATAGCAGAGAAAAAAGTTAAAGCTTTCAACCGTGATGTTCTGAACCGTCTGAAAGTGGACCGAAACTTTATGATTGCATATAAAACTTTTGTATACATTTGGGTGTTTCCAGCGTTACAGACGTTCAATCCCGGTGCAAATCGATAATAAGCTTTGCCTAAAATATTTTTTTTTATGAACGTCGCTCATAAGTGATAAATATCTCCTTTATGTGGCATATATGTAGTTCGTATTAACGCTTCCAGGCGACTCTGCGCTTATAATTTAGCGAATTAGTTTATGATTCATTAAAATTTTATAACAGTTAATAATTGAAGACATATATATACAAGCAATATAACTTCATCCACTTTATCTTTCCAAAAAATATCGGATTGAGTCCATTCGAAAGTTCTGATTTCTTCGTAAACCATAGATTTTTTTCATACAAACAGTAATGATATTTTTACGCGATATGTATTTGTAGAGCTCCATACCAAAACGTAATATTAACATAAATTTAAAACAAGTAAGGAAGGCTAAGTTCGGGCGTAACCGAACATTACATACTCAGCGAAAGCTTTGGAGACAAAATAAGGGAAAATCACCATGTAGGAAAATGAACCTAGGGTAACCCTGGAATGTGTTTGTATGACATGGGTATAAAATGGAAGGCATTAAAGAGTATTTTAAAAGGGAGTGGGCCATATTTCTATAGGTGGACGCCATTTCGGGATATCGCCATAAAGGTGGACCAGGGGTAACTCTAGAATGTGCTTGTACGATATGGGTATCAAATTAATGAGGGTTTTAAAAGGGAGTGGCCCTTAGTCGTATATCTGAAGGCGTTTTCGAGATATCGACCAAAATGTGGACCAGGGTGACCCAGAACATCATCTGTCGGGTACCGCTAATTTATTTATATACATATGTAATACGACGAACAGCATTCCTGCCATGATTCCAAGGGCTTTTGATTTCGCCCTGCAGAACTTTTTCATTTTTTCTACTTAATATGGTCGGTGTCACACTCATTTTACAAAGTATTTTCTAAATTATATTTTGCGTCAAAAAACCAATCCAATCACCATGTTTCATCCCTTTTTTCGTATTTGGTATAGAATTATGGCATTATCGAAAAAGTGGGCGTGGTCATAGTCGGATTTCGCCCATTTTTTATATCAAGATAAAGTGAGTTCAGATAAGTACGTCAACTAAGTTTAGTAAAGATATATCGATTTTTGCTCAAGTTATCGTTTTAACGGCCGAGCGGAAGGACACACGGTCGACTGTGTATAAAAACTGGGCGTGACTTCAACCGATTTCGGCCATTTTCACAGAAAACAGTTATCGCCATAGAAGCTATGCCCTTACCAAATTTCACAAGGATTGGTAAATTTTTGTTCGACTTATGGCATTAAAAGTATTATAGGCAAATTAAATGAAAAAAGGCGGAGCCACGACGATTTTGAATTTTTTTTTATTTTTGTATTTTGTTGCACCATATCATTACTGGCGTTGAATGTTGACATAATTTACTTATATACTGTAAAGATATTAAATTTTTGTTAAAATTTGACTTAAACAATTTTTTTTAAAGAGTGGGCGTGTTCGTCATCCGATTTTGCTAATTCTTTATATAGAACACATATAGTAATAGGAGTAACGTTCCTGCCAAATTTCATCATGATATCTTCAACGACTGCCAAATTACAGCTTGCAAAACTTTAAAATTACCTTCTTTTAAAAGTGGGCGTTGCCACGCCCATTGTCCAAAATTTTGCTAATTTTCTATTCTGCGTCATACATGTCAACCCACCTACCAAGTTTCGTCGCTTTATCTGTCTTTGGTAATGAATAATCGCACTTTTTCGGTTTTTCGAAATTTTCGATATCAAAAAAGTGGGCGTGGTTATAGTTCGATTTCGTTCATTTTAAATAGCGATCTGAGATGAGTGCCCAGGAACTTACATACCAAATTTCATCAAGATACCTCAAAATTTACTCAAGTTATCGTGTTTACGGACGGACGGACGGACATGGCTAAATGAATTTATTTTTTTCGCCCAGATTTTGATATACAGAAGTCTATATCTATCTCGATTAGTTTATGCCGTTACAGGGTACCGTTATGCGAACACAACTAATATACTCTGTGAGCTCTGCTCAGCTGAGTATAAAAATGTCCTTTTAATGCAGAACCATTCTATTGAAAAATGAAAAAAACCGATATAAAATTTTATTTATTTTATTTAAATTTTTTTTATAATGGCAGTCATCAACCGAAGGATGTAGTCGTGTGTAGAAGTTCACGCAAGTGGGGAAAGCTTCTCACCGCCATTCACCTGGGAATAGTCAGAGCGATTCTTTTGCATTGGGTTCAAGCAGCTCACTACTTTCGGGCGCTTGCAGCTAAGTATCCTTTGGGTAGGCACTGAACATCTGTTTAGTGGTGAGCTAATGTGAGAAGGCGACAACCTGGCTTGACCACTCTGACATACTCGGTTTAACGGCTGTCCACCACAGGGTGCGGCTGCAAGCGGGCGTCTGTCTTGGATATAGCGGCTCACTATATAAACGTGCAAATAATATTTTCATCCTCGTTGAGCAGGTTGTGCGCTGGGATTTGGGCCCGCCACGTCAAACCTCAGTCCAATGAATAACTGGAATGTCCGTTCTTTAAATGGAATGTCCGTTCTTTAAATGGAATCTTCGTTCTTTAAATGGGATTGGTGCAGATGCCCGACTGGTTGATGTCTTCGTCAAAGCAAAATCCAACATCACCGCCATCCAAGAAATTCGTTGGACGAAGCAAGGAAAGAAGATCGTGGTGGGAGGCTTTGTCGCCAAGTACTGGCGTTCGCCGCTATCCGAATAAAAGCAAAATTTGTATATATCATTCATCTGCGCCCATGCACCGACAGAGGATAAAGACGCTTTCTATGAACGTTTAGAACGCACATACGAACGCTGCCACACCATAAGTCGTGCTTGGCGATTTCAACGCCAGGGTGCACAAAGAAGATGTTTTTTGCCCCACAGTCGGAAAGTTCAGGCTACACGATGAAAATTCTCCTAATCGAGGCTGATCGACTTTACCGGTGCTCGAAGCATGGTCGTATCCAGTTCATGCATAAAAATATACATCAAGCTAGAGACACGCAATCAGATCGACCACGCTGTGATAGACGGACGGCATGCCTGTAGTGTTTTAGTGTGTGTACGATCCGAGAACCTAACATCGACTCGGACCATTATCTCGTCGCAGCCAATATATGCGTCCGACTCTGCGCGGCTAATACCAAGGAACAAAAAACACAACGAAAGCTAGACGTTTAAAGGTTGCAATCGGAACAGACTTCCAATGATTTCGCAATCGACTGTTACACCTGCTCTGAGAGCACAAGGCAACCCGACAAAATGCAGGAGCATATATCTAAAAGACTTCGTACCGCCGCCGAGGAAAAAAATTGGCTACCGCCGACCACGGAAAAACAACTGGTACGATGAAGAATGCCACGTTACAATCGAAAGAAAAGACTCTGCCTACAGGGCTACGTTAAAAGCGAGGGCAACAAGATGAGCGTGTGAACGCTACCGCGAGTTGAAAAGGTAAGCGAGACACATTTTCAGGAAGAAGAAAGCAGAGACAGAAAGACGTGAGTGCGAAGAGCTTGAGCGGCTAGACACCAGGAATGAAGCCCGTAAATTTTACCGAAAAATTCTGCGACAGACGGAAGGTTTTAAGTCCGAGGTGAACTCCTATAAAAACGATTAACCGATGTCCAGAGAGTACTTAGATTATAGAGGGAACACTTCTCTGCTCTCCTAAATGGATACAGCGATGTACCCCACAAGGATGATGAACCCGATCCCGTAAACGATGACGATGGAATTAATGTCACTGTTAATACAACAACAACAACCTGGAATTAATGTCCCCCCCACCCGATGACGAAGAATAGAAATAAACAGCTTAAAAAAAACATCAAGATTGTAGGCGCTGATGGATTGCCTGCGGAGCTATTCAAATACGGCGGAAAGAAGTTGGTAAGGCGCATGCATCAGCTTCTTTGCAAAATATGGTCGGAAGAGTGCATATCCGAAGATTTGAATCAAAGTGTTTTCCTCCCAGATCCTGCAAACTGCGTCAACTAAAGCGGAATAAGCCTTCATAATATCGTATATGAGATCCTGTCAAGCGTAGCCCACCATGAAACGGATGATTGGTCCTTACCAGTGGGCTTCAGAGCTGGTAAATCTACCATCGACCAGATTTTCACAACGCGCCAAATCTTGGGAAAACGGCGCAAAAAAGAGATATGAAAAAAATCATCACATCTTCGTGAATTTGGTTTCCCCGCAAAACTTATACGGCTGTGCAAAATGACGTTGACACTATCAGCTCAGTTAGAATTGGGAAATACCTCTCCAAGCTGTTCGAAATTAAATAAGGTTTCACACAGGGTGACCCCCTAATTTGATGCTGGAAAAAATTATACTAGTCGCAAAACTTAACCGCTCTGGAACAATATTCGATAAAAGCGTGCAATTACTCTCGTACGCTGGTGACATTGATATCGTCGGCGTAAGTTCTGCTTAATCCAAACTGGAAAAAGAAATGCAAAAGATGGGTTTGATGTGAATGAGGACAAAACGAAGTACCTGCTGTCATCGAGCTAAAAATCAACGCATTTGCGCCTTGATTTATTTGGGAACCAGCATTGACACAAACGACAGAGCGAAAAATCACTCTTGCCAATGCTACTTCGGACTAGGTAGGCAATTGAAAAGTAAAGCCCTCTCTCGGCAAACGAAAAGAATGTTCTACAACCCACTTATCGTACCCGTCCTGCCGGCTACCCTGGCTAGGTCATGTTATGCCAATGAAAGATTACGCTCCGGCCATAACTGTTCAAACGGTTAAGCGCCAATTAAGTCATCCAACCACTTAGACCGATATTACAAACGAATATTTTTGTTGCTCATTATTGGCAATTTTTGTTTTGGTGTTGCGCATTCCATTTACACACGACAACTCTATTCATGCAACTATCTGACATAATAGTTTTTTAAAAAATTGTATTGTTTACAAGAAATTTCAAAATTAAACGCGAAATAATCAACACCATGATTCATTACTCCAATGATGACGGAGCTTTGACACTCCCAAGTTGGAAAATCTGGACGGGTTGCTTTTACGAAGTAAGAAAAACGGGTATAATTCAATCCACTTCAGCAAAAGTAGTAGTAGAAAAGTATCTTTAGAAGTATATTAGTAGTGATAATAAATTTGTAAAAGCCAAGAGGTTTTGGGGGAAATAATTAATTTTCTACTAAATATTTCGTGAATTGATAGAGTTATTTGGTTTGGTCATTCTTTCAGAATTGGTTTGATGAATGTCGTACATCCGAATTTTATTCAATAATACATTTTCTGAAAATTTGTTTCAAAAACTCCCTATCTGAGCATAAGTTCAATGCATTTTGACATAAGAGGAAGTTAATGAGATAAGCCGTTCTTCAACCTAATTCTGAAATAGGGCGTATTTGTGCTAATCCTGAAATGGGAAATTTGTGAAAATATTTTGAGATAGGACGATTTCGAACTGGCAGACTCCATGGGGTGACACTCTACTCAGCAGCCGCAATGAACTGACAAAAATAAAAAATAAAAGAAAATGGCTTATTGTCTTAGAACTTTATATTCCACACGAAAAACCCTTTTTTGAATTTACTATGCAAAAAAATTATGAGATACCGGGTACAATTTTGCAACTTCTCCTCCAAGCGAAATGCAAAATTGCGCGCCTTGTTGCAAACGTTTTGTTTAAACGAACAGGATTTTTCCAAAGTTAGTAACATTTTGTTCAAGTTTTTACGAATTTTCACTCACGCGAACGAATTTAATAAGATAATAAAAAACATCCTTTTTTAATGTTGATGTTTCCGACAACATAAAAGTTTGAGTTGCTTTGGTATCGCTTCAACTTAGTGTTACGAAAATTAAACTTGCCGAAATACATGTAAAGTTGCTCCAGTGGTGAATTACCTTCCTGCGATTTGATTCTTTACTTTTCTATAACTTACAAGTTCTCTTTTTTAAATGTTATGTCAAACATTTGTACTAAAAGTTTTGTTCGAAACAATCAAGTGTGGCAACTACATGCGAGAGAAGAAATTGAGAATGAGCTGAGCTGCAACTGAAAGAATTGAGAAACAGTTTTGTGACCACTATTTTCATTTCTATTTGCAAAGCGAAGTTCAAAACTATAAATTAAATAAATTATCTTAATATATAAAAAACACGTGTCACAACATTTTTGGGCGCGATGGACTCCTAAACTACTGAACCGATTTTGAATTTGTTTTGCACCCCGTGTGTAGTTTGATCTAACTTGAGAGATGGGATAGGTTATATCTCAGTTTATAGTCGCAATATTATTTGATTGCAAATTTTTTTATTTGTTTATACGTAATAATAAAATGTTACGTATACGCAGTGGCACTCATATTTTCAGGTGGTGCGGATATACTTCCGTGTAATTGCTTGGTGTTTAATTAAACAACCTGCTTATCAATAAAAAATATTATAGCGAATGATATCAAGTATAGCACATCACCAGGCCCGCCGAGAGGGTGGGGTTTCTGAGGGGGCCTGCGATTTAGAGGTACTATGACATTTTTTTTTAATTCAGGAGAGTCTTTAGTTGTGTAGAGGGTAATTTTCATACCCCTGGGTGACTAGGGTCTCGAGATATAGGCCAAAACGTGGGCCAGTGAATGCCTAGACAGTGTTTATACAATATGGATATCAAATGAAAGCTGTTGATGAGTGCTTTAGTACAGAGTAATATATTATCCAGAGACGGACTGGGACTGGGACTGGAATAAAATACATACCACCCTCTGGGACAGGCAATAAGGGATGCAGAAGAATGAGAAGAAATTGAGAGAAGGAGATTGAGAAAGAGATAGAATGAGACGAAGATGGAGATAGATGAAGCGAAAAAGACGGAGGGAGGAGTGAATAAAAGGATTAGGAAACAGTGAAGAGGGGGGGAGGGCAGAGTCAGACGGAAAAAGCTTATTAAAATGTATGCAGATAGGCCAAATTTAGGGCAGGGCAACGCCTGCCGGGTCTTCTAGTAATATATAAAATTTGGTGAAAGTGTGTTTAATAAAACAAAATAATAAAGTGTATAATGTTTAATGTGTGCCAGCATATTTGATGTGCGCCCAATTGAGTTCGGTTAGTAAGTGCGTACATAGTATGTATGTATATGTAGCAAGCATGCGTATTTATGTATTCACATATTTACGTATGTGTGTATATGGCAACATAGGTACTTTCGTACAAAGCTGTCGCAACAACTTTTTTTGTCCATTTGACTACTAAAACGGTCAATTACGAATCAACGATTTGTGCGCAGTTGATTCAACATCTTGTTGCGATGGATAAAAATTGACAGAAATTTTGGTTGAATTGACCCGTATTTCGGTTGATTTTACCAGTCTTTCTTTCAGTGTATGTATGTTTAAAACAAACTATTTGTTATCACATCATATCGAACCAAGGATTTTCCCCTGTGCAGCACTACTGAAAACTTTCGAGGAATGTTTTGGTCATTCCCACAACTGTCAAGAGTTTTTGAGACGTAACACAAGTGACTTTAAGGACCCTACGACGTTGAAGGCACTTTATATATCCTTGGTTAGAAGAGGTCTTGAATATTACTCAATAATATGGAATCATTTCTATGAATCCAACTCCTATAAAATTGAGAAAGTTCAAAAAATGTTTAAAAAAATTGCTTTACGTATGCTTCACTGCCCAGACGGCCACCCATCATATACCAGCAGGCACAAATTGCTTGGTCTTCAGACTTTGCATGACAGAAGAACTTTTATCTCACTCATGCTTGCCTATATGTAATAAATTTTAGTACGAATTACTCTGATTTATCTAATTTGTTCATTCCATATATTCCACTGCGTGATCTTCGGCATAATAACTCATAAAACGAATTATGCTATGAATGAACCATAACTAGGACTCTACATCTAGCAAATCGATTGATCGAAATAACACTGCTATTATTTTTAATAAATATGTAAGTTTAAGCGTGAATTGTTTTCTATTTTTAGCTAGTCTATAAGAAAGCATGTAGTTATCGACATATAAGAATTGAAGTTGATTATGGCCAGAGCAAAGCATTTATCAAACACCAAAGGCATGTCTCAATTGGGTGAATACAATTTCAAGGGGTTGTGTTCGCAACCCTCTCAAGGGGTTGCCAGCGCAATATATAGCTTCTCCAACCCAATTGTTAACCTCACCTAACCGTGGCGAATCCTGTTTCATTGACAGCCGAGGCTCTGGCGACCCCAAGTTCCTCATGGAACTAGGGGGTGGGGAGGGCGGGATGGCCTAGAAGGTTTAATGTGGTCATATAAATCGTTCCCGAGATAGTCGGGCTAGTACCTTAATAGTGCTTTGTTACCGGAACGTACCGGATCTATATCCGGCAAAGGACCATCAACATCGGTAACACTCCCCAAAGCCTTCGGGTAGTATCTTTATCGTTAATACAACAACAACAAAGCATGCGTGCACAAAGAAATGACTAGTAATTCAGATTGATATTATTGACAGGTTGACTTAGCACATTTTTTTTTAACAGCTGACGACTTAGCACAATTACACATAATTGCCCACAGCACGTAAAAATGAAAAATTAAAATATTTTTTTTTGTGATCGATGTACTTTGAATTCATATTTAAAACTGCATTAAAAACAATTTTTCAAAAAAAGTGACTTAGCACATTTTCACTTTAAGCTAACGATATTTGATTATTCTTTTTGTTGGTTTTTATGAAATATTAAGATTTAGTCATTAAAGGACTTCAAAAATGATTCCAAAAAGTGATCGAAAAATGCTTTTTAGTTTTTCATCATCAAAAGTATTCATATTTGATTATTTCTTTTGTTCAATTGTATTGTTACGAATGTTGGCGGCACTAAGGGGTACTGCCATCTTTAGACCGATGCTAAGCAGTGACGTGAATTCACATCAATAATTCAATCATTATGTCTACACATACGCGTGCACGCGGCGGAGAAGCAACGCACAAGCACATGTAGATATCTTATCTGAAATGCTCCTAAAGGTATGCAATTGTGATTGTGGAAGTGTCGCTCACACATACAAGCGCATGGGGTATGAGAGAAACTATAAAAATTATACATCTGTACCCTACAAAAATCGTTGGATCATGTGGTCCACTGGAGTACTTACCATTATACTCCACTGTAATGCAGCAATGGACCAACTCATGTTTCTACACGAACATATTGTAAGCCGATCATTGCTCGTTTTTAACGATTGTAATCACTACACGATGTTTATTGGACTGTGGGTACTCCATGGATTACTCTGATGTAATGCGGAGCTGGAGTATATGGTCCGGTCCTAGGACATCGCAATGTTAATTGGACCATATTTTTTGTATGAATTGTGGTTAATTTTGGAGCACTCGCTTGGTCCATAGCGAGTACTCCATACATGCATGCATGGAGTACTCGCGATTTTTGCAGGGTAGTTGTAGCTGAGAAATTTATAACTAACTAGTAAGTTCTGGAATTAGAAAAGCCTAGAAATATGCAACGAGGAAATCAGGCAGTATAAAAAGGCGACAACCGTGGAGGCGAAAAGTCAGTTTCATTTGAGCTATCAATCAGTTTGGTTATTAAGCAAGCTATTCGTTGCAAAGTATAAGTGTTATTGTGAAGTACTTTAATAAAGGTCATTTTTCCATTATTCAATATTGGAGTTATATATTCAACAGTTTAGCGAATACGAACGTTGGCAGAAGATTGCAAATTAGGGGAATTGCAGTAAATTCGTTAGAGTATGATAACTCATTATTTAGCCAGAAAGAGTAATCAAATTGTATTGATATGTAGGGAAATTCAAAATTGAATCACCTAAATGCTGTGTGGGATGTGGAGACACGTTACAAGCAGGACATATGTTTTGTATGTCGAGGTTGATTCTGGATAGGTAAGAGTTTAACCCGTTACCGTATTTAGATCGAAGTTGAGTTGGAGTGACTCGAGTTTCCCTAGGGAGTGTTCGTTCCTCTTCTGCAAGTTTTGGGTATTGTTCTTTGAGTACAGGATTCACCGGGCAATTTCTGGCATAGAGGTCTGACGCCTGCTTTTGGAGTTCACTGAGGACCTGCTTGTGTTTTTTGGCTTCATACGGCTGTGTTCTCAGGTGCCGTATTTCCTCATAATGCTTACGGAGATGGTGGGAGGGACGCAACAAATTAAATGGGGTTACACTGAAATGACAGCCCTTGGTCGGGAAAAATCCCGAGTCGCTCCGGTACATAGAACCGGCTGCCTTGGGAAGCGATTAAGTTTTGTAGATTTATTGTAGATAAGTACATTTTTAAACATGGCCACATGTGGAGATATTTTCTAAATGAAAATTTCGTACTGGGATTTTCATCGAATGACATTGGGTACCGTTCTATACTAAGTTCTATACCTTTTCGCAGTTATGCCGGGATCACTTCATATATAAATGGGGCCATTTTGATCAATAAAAAATAAATACTAGGTACGATTTACCTCCGAGGAGATTAAGGCCGAGCTTCTCTCACAATTGGAGTGGTGCCCCTTTTCAAATTTTTCCCTACAAATTTTCAGGCCAGAAATACATTCGGAATACTTGCCAAACTTCTGCCATAGGGGTGACCCCGCTTAGAAAAACATTTATTCAAATTGAAAAAACTTTTCAAAGATCACGCTATCTCGGCTGTCCTTTGGAAAATAGAAAGTTTGAATAACGCCCCATCTCAGAATTTGTTTCAAAAACGAACTATCTGGGCTCAATTCAATAGATTTTGACATTGGCGGAAAGGATAGGGCGTTTTTGAAACCAATTCTGAAATAAGGCGTTATTCAAACGTTTTCTGAGAGACCGTTTTCGGAATGACAGCCGTGATAGGATAATATTCCACTCAGCATTCAATATTTAGTTTGACCTTTTTTTAACAAAGTATGTAGCACATTTAATGATTTTATTTCAATGCTTTACTTTCAGGTTCTATTTCTGCTTGGCGCCGTCGCCAGTCACAAATTCGTTATGGGCTTTTGTTTAGGCTTGGAATTTCGTTCAAATCCGCAAACAAGCTCGCGTCAACATTTTTTAGGCATATTGGTGTTTGGATTGGGTGCTGTATGCGGTATTGCTATTGGCATTGTCATAGTTGATGTGCCCTCTAATTGGTCGGGGTCGGCATTACCTATTATACAAGGACTTGCCGGTGGAACGCTATTCTATGTAACCGTTTGTGAGGTTATACCGAGAGAGAAAGCACGTTGGCATCAAAATGTTGCAAGGAAAACAGCCGGATTTGCACAATTCTTAGCAGTTGCCAGTGGGTTCGCATTAATGTGTATCATCGATTATTATTTGAAAGGTAACTTCGTTTAACAACATCTGCGGACATTTAAATGTACACCTGCGAGTTAAAAAAAAATCTGTAACAATGATTTGATTATCAGTTATTTAAAAAAAAAGCTTAAATGAATTGTAAAACGAGAAGTATCTGGTTTTTTTTATAAAAAAATTGGATTTTCAAAACTTCATAAATTAAAAGAAAATCTTCCGAAAAATTAATTAAAATCAATTCAAATTTTAGGTGATTTCAAACTTGAAAATTGTCAGTTTATAATAAATTGGACTGCAAAAGTGCATAAGGCATATATGTACCTATTGTAGCTAATTCTGGGGAAACTCTGCTTATTTGAATCGCTAAACTGTTGAACATATCACTCCAATATCCAAGTATTGCAAACTTTCTCCAAAGGTCTAGACGTTTCACCTTCTAGGACTCTTTTAGCTCATGCTTGGTTACGAGCTATATATGTACGTGTATATTTGTAGCCATATGCGTGTGTATGTGTGAGTAACTACTTCGGCTGATGACTACATGTGTATGTGTGTGAAATATCTCCTCGTCGCCTTCTACATAAGTGTTGCCAGCTTTAGCATGGACATGTATATATGAGTGACTGCGTCATGTTTTTGTTGCTGCGTGATTATTGATTAACAGCCTAGTGATGTCAACATTCGCCACAGTATAATACTTCTTTATTGCTAGTGCCGGCAGGGTACACTCGCAAACATATATTGCGGTTAAAGTGTGTTATTTTTTTATTTAATCATTTTAGAAAAACTAAAGCAACGTAACGATGTTGCGTGGACAAGGCGACAGCTGTTTCGATTATACTTTGTTAATCTCTTCATAGCCTTTTATACCAGGGGTAGGATTCGAACCCGCACTCCTGTGATACTTGAACTGTAACAAATACATTCAGCCAAGCCATGTCTTAGTTTTTGTGCAACTTATCTCAATTGCTTTCTTTTGCATAGTTCATTCTTTTACAACACATACTTTGTAGGTTATCCTGTATCAAAGTCTGCAGGACTATTATATATAAATATTGTATATGTATATATATATTAGACTGGGTCGATTTGTTAACCGATATCGCGCCGGCTGCACGGTCGTTGTGAACGAATTTTTTAATTGTAATTTAAGTAACTTCCCGATAAGCTACAAGCTTGAAACTTGGAATATAGTTCAGAACCCGATGACAATGCAATAATAACAAATAAAAACTCCGATAGGTGGCGCATGGATCGAAATATTTCAAAAAAATCGTATTTGTGGTCCGTTTTGGCTCATACTTGGAACACATAATACATACATGAATAGAAAGATATATTCAAAAAAATCGTATTTGTGGTCCGATTTGGCTCATATTTGGAAGTATTACATACAGTCCGGTAGAAGTGACATCAAAATATTTTGTAGTTCGAGGAGGGACAAGCATACGTGGCGCCGAGTCGAGTAAAGTCTTTGGAAGGATTATGTATTGAGTACTTAGATTGTAACAAATTGTCAGGAAAGAGTCACTAAATGAACTAAGTAGAATGAGAAATAATAGGCAATTAAATAGACTAAACATTAAAAAAAAATAATTAAAAAAAATTTTAGTTAAATGGCTTTATTGAAAACAATACTTACATGAAGTAATAATAATACTAAAAGCTAGAAAATGATTAGGTAGGTTCTAGGTACTAGTCATAACACTCCTCATCAGACAATTAAATCAATTTTCTATTGATAGTTATATATAAGACCAACTGAACCTTAATAAGGTTATGCTACGTCTCACATTCTTAGAAATTTCACGCGTCCAACGCTTTTATTTAATTGTCTGATTAACGCCCTAGATTGATGAGGAGTGTGATGACTAGTACCTAATTATTTCCTAGCTTTTAGTATTATTATTACTTCATGTAAGTATTGTTTTCAATAAAACCGTTTAACTTAAACATTTTTTTTTAATTATTTTATTTTGACTTTTTTTCGACTTTGATTTTTAAGGCTTTTTTCATGACCTACTAAAAAAATTTTCATTTGATTGTAAAATTTTCATGAGGGTATACAGGCTCGCAAAATTATTTTTTTGGGTATGAGTAGTGGAACTTTTTTTCCTGAGCCCAAATCCTATCGAAAAATCGATGGCGCGATATGGGTTAATAAATCGACCCAGTCTAATATATATATATATACATATATATATGTATATATATGACATATGGACTGGTACAAAAAGTTTTGAAATTAAAAACTGTTCATAAGGTGAAATTTTATTACGTGACTATTCACTTTTAGCGCTACTTTTTGCCACATCCTTTTTACTTACTAACAGTTTTGGTTGGTTTTACCATTTTCAAAAGTTTTGATATCATCAAAGCCCAATATCGCTCAATTGGTCGCAACTCAGCCCCATTGGGTGGATTCAAGTACTTCCTTATATTAAGTACATTGTTATCTTCGAACCACTTTTCGCCGACACGCGCGTAATGTGCTAAGACCAAGTGCGACAAAATATAGTTGAACTATTATACGACAATGGAATGGTAGAAGACGTTTTTTGAAGGAACTCTTTCACGTATGTAAATTTCTGCGTTGATAGATTACAACAGTAAGGAACGGCGTGGATTTATGTCCGTTCTCACAAAAAGCTTGCCAAATCAGAATCCTTCTGCCAAACTTTTTTATCTGGATGTTTTTTTTCCAATCAATAATGTCCTCTCCAGACTGCAAGCTTCAGAACTGGGTACTTGTCAAGGTTCTCAGGTCAATTTTAAAATACATTTCATCGTCCATAATCACACAAAAAATTCTATTTGCCAATTTGGTCTCATAGAGCTTACTGGCAAGTGAAATGCTTTTTGGACGTCTGTTTTTCACTTCGTTTTAGAACTTTTTTGTTTTGGTATGTTTTTTTAACACATTTGTCTTGCTTGATTCGTGTGACTTGCACATGTATGGTTTTGGCTATTATGGCAACATCAATTGTTGACATCGATCGGTTTTTCTTAATTCGGGATAGAGCATTACTTTCCAACTGGGCGTCTGCTGTTCCTTTTGGGCGGCCACTTATTGGTTTGTCCTTCACTAAGCTACATTCCTTAAAGAGCCAACTTTTTGTGACTTAAATTGGGACTTTTTGTTCAAATGTACAAAAGTTTTTTACGTACGTAGCTCTTCGTTCGTATTCATTTTTTTCGTTGTTGAAAGCTTGTCTTCAGATACTGATATATTTTCAAAAATAATGAATGCAAAGCGGAATATGTCATTACTTAAAATTACTTATAGGAAATAAATGCTGAACAAATAGTTTCTGTTGAAGACTCAGAAACCTGGGCATCCCAACAGACATTTGATTGATGAGGCTACACCTCCCAGCGGCTTAAGGGGTTATCTCCGTAAGCATTATGAGAAAATGCGGCACCTTAGAACACAACCGTATAAAGCAAAAAGCACAAGCAAGTCCTCAGTGATATCCACAAACAGTCTGCGGACCTCTATGCCAGGAAGTGCCCGGCAAATTCAGTACTTAAAGAACAATACCCAGAACTAGCAGAAGAGGAAAGCACTCTCCCTAGGGAAACGCGCGTCACTTTAGCTTAACTTCGATCTGGGTACTGTAACAGGTTAAACTCTTACCTATCCAGAATCAACCCCGATATACAAATGGTAATGTGGAACCAACGCCTCTCACTATGGTTTTTTATTTATTCATTGAATATGCGAATATTTTTTGAAATTGGTTTATTAAGTTTTTGTTATACAAATTATTTTAGTTATTTTGAAAATTATGTACACTAAAGAAGAAAAACTGATAAAATTTAACAAATCATTTCTGCTGCTATTTTTTTTAATAGCAGGTGTACGTATATATGCATTAGACTGGGTCGATTTATTAACCGATATCGGGCCATCGATATTTCGATAGGATTTGGGCTCAGGAAAAAAAGTTCCACTACGCATACCCAAAAAAATAATTTTCAAGCCTGCGAAATTTCATTTTTTTTTACTTTTTTCGACTTTTTTTTTCATGACCTCCTAAAAAAATTGTCATATGTACACCCTGTCCGACATTTTTGGGTCTGACAGGGTAATACATGAAAATTTTACAATCAAATGAAAATTTCTTTAGCAGGTCATGAAAAAAACCATGACAATCAAAGTCGCAGGCTCGAAAATTATTTTTTTGGGTATGCGTAGTGGAACTTTTTTTCCTGAGCCCAAATCCTATCGACAAAACGATT
The DNA here is from genome assembly GCA_029619165.1 of Eurosta solidaginis. Taxonomy (NCBI): domain Eukaryota; kingdom Metazoa; phylum Arthropoda; class Insecta; order Diptera; family Tephritidae; genus Eurosta; species Eurosta solidaginis. Next base: position 24,202 of record JARSSU010011073.1, read on the forward strand.
GCGCGATATGGGTTTAACTTTCGTCCATACAAATCGACCCACCCTAATATGCACATCTAAAATTATTTACCGCCTTTTGTTTCTTAATTACAGATGATGATAGTTAAGTAACTAACATTTGGAATGGTTATTCTCTAAACAAGTTTATGTCTGCATAAGGGTTTAAAAATTGTCTTACTTAAAAGCAATAGAAAACAGTGTAACGTTACTAGTATATTTTATGTGTTTTTTTATTAGAATTTGAATGGTTATTGTTACCGAAGTATACATTTCACTTATATGCTTAGGGCATTTATGTTTCAATGTTTATGCGTGTATTTTATGTAATATGCCAGCCAAACGCATACATTTATGTTTATCTTAATAATGTTTGAACGGATGGCATCAAAAAAGAGTTTTTTGTATCAACAGTAAATAAAATTTAAACTTATAATCATGTAAAATGCAAACAAGATGTACTAAAAAGCAGTTATTTTATTGCTGAAACCTCAAAAGCTATATGGTTGGGGTGTTCTGCCATCCATTGCAAAAATACAATAGAGTATGCAAATTGGAATCAGAGAAAACTTAATTTTTGTTTTAGAAAATTTAAGATTTTTCAAGCATACCTAAAATTTAAAACCTTGTTGCATCTTTTAACATGAATTATAGATGAGTATTTTTTTTAGATAAAGAGCAAATTGTAATAGCAGAAATTTATTGGCATCAAAATTCCAAAGTGAACTTTACTGCATTTTTACTGTTGCTATGGACGGCACACAATGGCATTTTTGCTTGGTATAGACGCGAAAAAATAAAAATGTTCAAGTCATTTTATTTTAATTTGAATGCATTTTGTTTTTTAAAATGTCCACAATATCATATATATTATTTCTAATTGCTGCTTTTATGTACGGGTCCCTTTTTAGCTGTTAATTGGAATCCAAATCTATAAATAAAGGTTTTGTTGTAAAGATGGAGATTCGGGCTATTAGCGAGCTTTGGGCAATTTTGGTCGTAGTGCTTTTGTTTAGCTATATTTTATTAAAATAATTTGTTAAAAATAAACGATTGTGAGCACACAAAGAAATCTATTTGTACTATGGCACTATTGTGAATATTTGTACTGCATTACAGGCAGTTGCTACCATACGCCATATGGCAGCGCAAGCTGTACGTTTTAATTGGTTGATAGAATAGCTGATTTCTGTTGATATTTGATAAGACATTTTTGTATGGGTTGCGCAAGATGCGCACGGGTCCGGCTCGTAATTGAATATTATTACATATAACTCAAATGATTCTTCACCCCCGTAGGTCCTCGTTTTGATATAACAAAGAGGGAGTTGTATGAGGTGTGGGTTGCAGAACGTGGCCAAAAGCAAAAGGATAACGCCGTTTTAGACCATGTTTGTACTGTTTTAGGTTTCAGAGAGGAAGTAACTAGAGACGAGGGATTATACGATGAATGCTGCAGTAAAGTTAGATTTTTTTTATCCAAGCTTCGTGTGAGATGGATTCAAGTGAATTACATCAAAGAGAATTGTCTTGCAAAGTTTGCTTTGTTCAATTGTGAACAAAAGAACGAAAGGCTATGAGAAAGTTTTTGTTTGCGGTCAATTCGAAATTTTGGGAGGCGGTCCAACCCCTCAAACCCCCCTTCGCCTAACCGCACTGAAGGTAAGGGGTAAGGGACACAAACATATACACTTTGTTTTAATGAAATATATTAATTTTTCAGGGAGTTATAAATTTTTCGCGTCTAAATCATGCAAAAATGCCACTGTGCGGCAGTGTTGCCTTTTTGATGCACTTTGTTTGTTTATCCCTCTTTTGGGATATTTTTTAACTTTCACAACTGCCTTTCATTTTTTATTATAATATTAATATTGCATAGTATATGTATGTATGTATGTAAATTATGTGTATTTCTATTTTAAGCATATAGGCATAGACGAATAAATTTTGTATAATTAAAAAATAAGGATAAAGTGCAAAAACTTAAATCTGCATAAATATACTAATTTTTTAAATCCCCTTAATAGTTGTGTATGCAAGGTAATTAATGCATCCGAGATAAATTAAATACGCAGCTAAATATTGGCGGTTGTGAGAATATACTAAATGTCTATATATTAAATAAAAGTAGTTTTTAAAAATAATAAAAATTTATAATTTATAGATACTACTACTATGCTAACGAATTTAAAAATTTATTAAGTCTACTCATGTTGTTAGTAACCAAATTGTATGTATTTTAAATTTAACTGTCAAATATTTTAATAGTTTTTGTTTATTACTACATTGTTTCCATGTTCATTTTTCAACTAAAATTCTTTAACTCAATGTAACCCAGCCAGCATTTTTTGAAAATTTTGATAAAAAAATATTTAAATACCATACCCCAAGATGATTAAAAACGTTCAAATTTAAAAGCATTTTCTGTTCGAAAATTAATGTATCGTCGGGAGAAAAATGTACCTTAAATGTGATTATTCTTGAGTAATCATTTATGATTCCTATTTCGAAACGCTTTTTATTCATATTTGATATCATAAAATTGAGCTTTAATTGCTTTAGAGTAATATTTGACTGCTTTTCACCGTCATTTTCTGATCATATTCGTGAACATATTTCAATCGTTTTGGTTGAGATCATATCTCATTCAAAATAAAATACTACATAATTAGTGGTGGGATTATTCGAATGAATAAATTTATTCGTTTCAAATAATTCGAATATTATTTATTCGAATTTTGTATTCGTTTATTCGAATTCCTTTCCTTATTGTTCGAATAGTGCGCACTATTCAAATAGTACTATTCGAATAATAAAATAAAAAATCTGTTTATCTTGCGCTCATCGCTTGTACATACATATGAGCATCTACATGTATGTATACGTACATATATTTATGTGTGTATAGATGCATACGTGCATATATTTTTGTTTGTTTGGGGTTGCTTTGTTAATATTCATTTATTTAGTTACATATATATACGTAACCAAAGTTGTGCTTGAGTCTTAAGCTAGAAATATCGGGGTCGTTTACCACTGTACTGATCATAGAAATTTGTTTATTAGTAAACAGGTGTGTAAATGTTCATACATAATGGTACATGTACATATTGCAATAAGATTAATATGGTAGGATTTTTGTTTCCCATATACATACATATGTATGTATTGAAGTTGTATTGTAAAATTCTGTTATGATATCTTTTGGTTTGTATAAACATCTAATTCGTCGCCATTAAAAAGATAATTTTACATTTCATTGTCAACATTTTTTGCGAAGTCTGATGAATCAAAAGTTATTTAAGGTCAATGTTAACTTAATTGAAAACTTTGGAAAAAAAAATTTGAAGCAATCCATTTTAAACATAACAAAATTCTAGTGGAATTAGTGACTAGTTTCCAAAACGGCTGTCTGTCCGTTTTTGCCGTTCTTTAAAATTTTGATTGTCCTTGAACGCGTTAAACGCTGTAATATAAATACCCAAATGTGCATATAAGTATATTCTAACATATGTACATGTTGTATTCTTGCAGATTCCTTTGAAATTCGATTCATATACAAGTGCATGTGGGTATCTCTATGCGTATGTATATGTATTCAAGAAACTGTGCAAAGGGTTTATATGAAATAAAAATCCCACCTACTTTTACCGTTAGTGTGGGTATTATATTTATTTTTTATTTAATTTTGTTGATGCTTGGACTAGCTGAGTATTCTTCCTTACGGGTTAAATTCTTTTCTTTTAAATTTTTTGCTTTTTGCAATACTTTTATGTGTACATACTCGTGTATGCATACATGTGCATGCTCATATGTACAAGCGATGAGCGGAAGATAAACAGATTTTTTTTATTTTACTATTCGAATAGTGCGCACTATTCGAATAATAAGGAAAGGAAATCGAATAAACGAATAAAAAATTCGAATAAATAATTTTCGAATTACGAATACCTGGCGAATAAAAGAGTTTATTGTATTAATTTAAAAGATTACAATATGCAAAAGAAGGCAATTGGGAAAAACTTTACAACAACTAAAGCATGACGTAGCTGAATGCGTTTGTAACCATTTCAACTATCGTAGCAGTGCGGGTTCAGACTCCCACTCCCGGGAGAAAAGGCTTTGAAGAGATTTACAAGGTATAATCGAAACAGCTGTCGCCTTGTCCGTCCTGATGTCACGTTGTTTAAATTTTTCCCAAATTATTAAATATATTATAAAAAGAGTTTATTATTCGAATAATTTTTAATCGAATAGTCCCACCCCTAATAATAATCTTATTTCATCAGGGGAAGAAGCATGCGGAAGTGAGCTATTTGAACCACAGGTCACTCGCAAACAAACTTGACCGATATACACCTACGACTGCAACATCCAACATCAGCTATGATCGTCAATATCTTAAAATACGATACGGTACGGGATGTTGAAGACATATCCAGGTACATCTTCACCGAAGATGGAGAAATGGTTAGGGAAATCTTCGGTCACGAGCATCATTTGCATTATATTGTAACGAATTTAGTGAAATTCCGCTTATTTTACACCTTCTACTAATGTTCGTATCGCTAAACTGTTGAAAAAATAACTCCAATATTCAATAATGCAAAATGATCTTTATTAGACTACTTTGAAAATACTTCCAATAACACTTATACTTCGCAACTGATAGCGTGCTTAAATAAATCTGATTCTCATGCCTCAGGTTGTGCTACTTTTATACTCTTCGGTTTCCTCGTTCGCATACTTCTTATATATGTACATACATATTTTTTGATATACATACATATTTTTGTTAACTTCATGATTGAAAAAATGTGTGTATGTGGAAAAAATAAGCAGACCAATTCTAAATATTCTCGCGGAATTTTATTTTCGCGGATTTTTTTATTCCCGCGGAAAAATTCCTCCAATTTTTTGGGATTAGGAATAATTGGGGAATAGGAATTTCGAATTTTCGAAGTCAGCTATTTTGTGAATTGAAATTTCGTTGCGCATTTCTTATTTCGTTTAAAAAATTGAAAAGCTTAATTATTGTTGCAAATATGTTCGAAAATAAGAAATAAAATATAAACAATGCACAGTATTGCATTTCATGTGTTATTCACTGAAATGCAAGGCGAATTCAGTAGAGGTGGTGTTAACCCAACAGGTGATTGCTTCTTCTTGATAATTTTCCATACAAAGCCTTGTACAACAAAATATCAGTTAATCGAAATCTATGAAAATTTTCTTTTGACTTGACATTCTTCTGCACGGTGAATTGGTTGAATTCGCTTTGCCACACCTGGTATGTATTCGCCTTGCTGAAATGAGTAATGAATTTGTGCCACAGCAACATCAACAGAGGAGCATAAGAAGAAGAAAGCGGGATAACACAAATCCGCTGGGGTTGCCTGCTTTCATTCAGCAAAGCAATTTTCTGGCGGCCAAGTCGAGTTGAGTTGGCCTTTCGCCATATGCCGAAATCTATGTAAGCCTTCTTAAAAATCCTTGCGCAATTTCTGGATGGCTGCATCAAATATCCCAAGAGCTCTTATGTTGCTTATGATATACTTTTCTACTTAAAATAAAGAATATTATGGTTGTTGTTGTTGTTGTATTAACAGTGAGAATATTGTGGTAGAATGTACATACACATTTTAGCACAAATTTGTACAAATAAATGTTCTTTCTTAAAAGAACCAATTTCCTTTAACTATTTTGATGCATTCCCTTTAATTTAACAAGTGAAAAAACTCCTATGAAATGGCACAGAAATCTCCCTCTCCCTCACATTCATAATACCTACTTTTCTCACATAACCGGTTTCCGCTTTTTCGAACATTGTTCAGAATAGGAGGAAAGGGAGAAGTGAAAAAACTCACAAGGAATTTTTATTTAGAATACGAGGAATGAGAGAAGGGAAAAAACTCGCACGGAATTTTTGTTTAGAATTGGGCTGAAGATTTTCAATGAAAAGTAAAATTTTAACAAGTATAAAATTCATTATTCAGTCAACAAATATAGTCAGAAAAGATTCAGAAAGCTGAATTAAAATGATTATAAAATTTTGATCACCTTAAGTGACTACATTTGATTCAAATATGATTCCAAAATGTGATTGAAAAACTATATTCAGTTTTTGATCATCAAAGGTAAGCATATTTGATTATTCTTTTTGTTGGTTTTTATGAAATATTAAAATTTATTCATCAAAGGACTTCAAAAATGATTCCAAAAAGTGATCGAAAAATGCTTTTTAGTGTTTGATCATCAAAAGTATTCATATTTGATTATTTCTTTTGTTCAATTGTATGATAACTCAATATTTAGTCAGAAAGAGTAATCAATTTGTATTTATATGTAGGGAAATTCAAAATTTTATCATCTAAATGCTGAGTGGGAATACTTATATGACACTACCACGGCTCAATTATATGGTTGGCTCATCTCATCAGCTGATTTTATTTATTTCATTGCATGGTCGATGGGATTGTCAAAAGATGGTAAACTCAACTTGGCAACATTTTATTACACATACAAAAACTGCTAAGTTTTATGTTTCCATTCCACACCATTTGTACCAACACCAATAACAGATTTTGACAATTTGAACAGACATATTTTGTTATTGTACAGATGAGCCAACCATATAGTTGAACCATGTGACACTATTTTGTCTTGGATTGCCAGTTTGAAAAACTGACGAAATTTATCAGAACATCAAAGTACAACAACAATTTCACACAAAAAAAGCGAGACCAATGTTCACCTAAAATTAATGAGATTGACATTTTTTTCATCAACTTTTTTTCCCAATAAAAACAATGCAAATAACACGTAAAAATAATTTCACTCTCTTTTGGTTCGCTTATCTCAGAAAAATGTTGAATATAGCTGCGTATATTGTGAATTCAAATAAGTGGCGCATGATTCAATTACTGAGGTTTGTTCTCCAATGATGACAAGTGACACTCAGTGGCGTAGTGAGGTTTTCTTGCGCCTGGGTATATTTTTTTGGTGCCCTCCCCACATTGTTACCAAAACAATATAATTTTATATTTCAAAAATATTTAACCAATAAAGTCGTAGGCTGAATATATCATCTATATAAGTAGGCTCAAATACATATTTAATAATAATATGATTATAATACATTAGTAAAACTAATATCTATGTGCAAATTTTGATTGCCTTCGAGGATGCAAATATATCAATGATATCATCAAAATTTTTCATTATAATTTTTCTTTTTCCACACTTAATAATATTAGGTCACTTCGCCGACCTTGCCCCATCGTCGATCGTAAATATGTCAAAATCAGTTTTAATTTGCTGAATGAACGTTCGCAGCTAGCAATTGATACTGAGATTGTCAAGAGTATTTGAAGTGTCGTCGCAAGTTTGGAAAAACATCTTCCCATACGATATTATAAAAGTAAGTAATTCTAGCGGAGTTTTACGTTCAATTTCTTTTCTGTATTGTACAAATCACTCAAGTCTTTCTAAGTCATTATTATCCTTGTTTAACATATTTCCAATGTATAAGAGAAATCCAAATTTAAAATTCAGGTCATTTAGTCGTGCAAATCTTGTATGTATTTCTTGTTGGAGACGATCGAGAATACGTTTCATAACGCGAGAATTTGACATTCTGGAGAAAGATCAACATCTCTAGCCGATTCTCCGGGCATTTTGCAGCGCGTTCTTACACGTTTTACTATATCAATATCCCATTTTTCACAAATATACTTCGGTTTTTCTATTGCTTCTTCACAGAGAGTGTCTCAAATTTCGGATAGTTCAGTCGCTAATGATTTAAGATCATGATACGCTTCTCTAAAATTCATCCTCGTATTTTGTAGTCTGAGCTGCACATGATCAATCCTCCTTAAGATTTCATACCAGAAATGAAGTAATGTTATGAAACTAAAATGTAGTATATTTTGCAACGGAATTGTAGCTTCGCTTCTGGTGTCACTTGTCGTGTTAGTGTCCTCTGCTAATTGTTCTAAGCGTCTACTACATTCTCTAGCCCATCCACGATAACGCTAACCGCTTGTATTCTGGCGCTCCATCGTGTTTCAGGTTCACGTTTGACAGTTTTTGTTAAACCGTTTTTTAATAATTTCCATCGTAACGTTGAAAGTGAGAAAAAAAGATATATGCTTTCAATTATTCCACAACCTGTCGCAAGTGTTCCGGATATATGCATGCATTTTTAGTATAGAAAATCTTATCCAGAAATCAGTTATAATAAAAATAAATTATCCAGGAAGTTCTGCTTTGCGGACCATTTGGCGCCCCCTGTTAGTAGCGCCCGGTGTAAGATGCCCCTTGATTCCCCCTCTCACTACGCCACTGTTGACACCCCAAATGTAAAAATCTGGACGGGTTGCTTTTATGAAGTAATGAAAACGGGGAATAATTCAATCTCCTTCAACGAAAATTGTAGTAGGAAAGCACTTTTAGTAGTATATTAGTGTGATATTAAATTTGTAAATGCCAACAGGTTTTGGGGGAAAGAAAGAAAGAGAATGGAAGAAAGGTTTGTTTTTTGCTCGCGGTTAAGAAATTGAAGTGCCACGAATTGCTCACTTATGTTTCAAAACAACTTTTGTTTCAAAGGTACCCACAGAAAATTAGACTAAAAATTAATATTAATTTTTAAAATGTTGTTAATAAATAAAATATGAGCAGCCAGCTAAGCAAACATTTTAAAATATGTAAATAACGCAATGTACCAGTCGTCTTAAACAAATTTTGAAAAACACTATTGAGCAAATGATTTAAGTAAACGAACAGCGATTGAACAGGTGATCGAGGCTGTTTACTATTGTGAACGTTTTTATCAAACATTCGCCACTTGTATGAATTCACAATGCAAAGGAGCAAAGGAGGAATAGAAAGATTTTTCACCATTGTAAACTTTACCAAGTAGCGCAATTAAGAGCTGATCGCTCAAAATTTGCATACACACACAAACATCACTAATGGCCATATTACGGAAATTTTAGGGAATTGAAGTTAATTTTTAAACAGACATAAAATGTTATAATTTTGGAATATATAGGACACCTTAATTGCATTAATTGAAAGAAAATGTTTGCTTATGAGTATAATTTATTAAGTGTTTTAATTATTTTTTCTAAATGTATCTTAATATTGATGCAATGATTGTAGTTATATTATCCAATGCAACTCTGCTCTTCCTACTGTTCTTCATTCCACTCCATTCGAGTGTCTTTCACTGAATTCACTTGTATAAATTCACAATGTCTGCGTATTTGTGCATAAAATTTTCATTTGTCAGAAAAATGATAAAATTAAATACAAACTGGCTCGTTTGTTTTTAACAAACTAGATTGTATTTTTTCTTATATTTCGTTCAGTTTTTGGAGTATAGTTTACACACTTACACAGTACTGAAACCGTATTATTAGAAGAAGGGCGACAAAGTATTGAAGAAAAAATACACGAAAATTACAGAATAAATACAAGAAAATAAAGTAGTGTCATATAGGTATAAACCTCACATGTTCTACACCTTTTCCAGTTTAAGTTCAGAAAGTTACAATTCAAGTTCAGAATTTCCAATTTAAATTCAGAAATTTACAATTCAAGTTCAGAAATTTACAATTCAAGGTCAGAAAATTACAATTTAAATTCAGAAAATTACAATTTAAATTCAGAAAATTGCAATTCAAGTTCAGAAAATTACAATTCAAGTTCAGAATTTTCAATTCAAGTTCAGAAAATTGTCGGGTATTTTTTTCATCCAATGGAAATAAATGTACATATGTAAGATGGTATATATGTGTTAAGGAAGCATTGGACATCTTAACTCGTTTAAATCAATTTTGCGAGATAGCGAAGAAAAAACTCTCGCTCATAAGAAGCAGTTGCAATTCCATCCAGCTTTATTCTTAGCGTCACAACCATTGATCTGCACTCAGTATGACAGCAGTGATGACGAAGATATGACCGCTTAAACAGTCAACGGAGCGTCTACACTCCCGGAAGTAACGTATAGGTACTGTCTGCATAGATCTTGGCGCCATATGTCAAAATATCTGAACTTATCCGCCATCATCATCATTCATCATGTACTTAATCGCGATTTTGGCAGTTTTCGTAACAAATCATGCCAGCTTTCCCTGTTTCGCGGTAACTGACGGTGACTGGGAGCACCATGAGAGGTCAAGTCTTCCTCCACCTTCGTACCTCTGTGGAGGTCTCTCCCTTCCACTGCTCCCAAACTGCTGTTTTCAACTGAAGTACTTTCTTGTCCGTAGCGTCATCATGCACTTGTTGGAAGAATTATCCTCCATTTGATTTCAAGGTTCGGGATGTACACACCTTGAAGAAAACTTGGGGTACACTATACCGAAGCCACCATTTTGGCAACATGGTCAACGACATCAACAGCATCAACACTTCCGCAAGTAACATATAGTATAAAACTCATTAAAATAACTTTTGAAAATTAACACCCTACTTATAAATTTCTGAATTCGAACTGTAATTTTCTGAACTTGAAATGTAATTTTCTGAGCTTGAATTGTAATTTTCCGAACTCGAAATGTAAACTTGAATTGTAGTTTTCTGAATTTAAATTGGAATTTCTGAACTTGAATTATAAATTTCTGAATTTAAATTGAAAATTCTGAACTTGAATTGTAGTTTTCTGAATTAAATTGGAATTTCTGAACTTGAATTGCAAATTTCTGAATTTAAAATTGAAATTCTGCACTTGAATTGTAAATTTCTGAACTTAAAGTGGAAAAGGTATAGTTTTTGATCCAAAGTTTTGCTATTTTTGACGTTCAATATACATATTATGCGACAAACGTAAATAAACAATCAATTTATTTTTATATGCAATTTGGATAAATTCCTTTTGTTTTTATGTATCTAGGTCTAGGGCTTTAGCTTTCCACAGAGTGAATAGTTGATATACACGGAAAAATTTCCCCATCAGCCATTGCCAAATTTGGTTTGAAGACAAACCTGTTTCGACGCTGTGCCATCTTCAGTGTCATTCTTCAAACCAAATTTGACAAGGAATGACGGAAACCGTTCCAATATGCATCACAGTTATAGTTAGTTATCTGAACTAAAGATTAACTGCAAACATATTTAATTCCTTTAACATTTTTGCGCCTGGTGAGTGGACGATCACCTATTTCGGCTGCCGTTTCGAAAACGCTATATCTCAGAAAATTTTTTAAAAGCGCCCTATTCAGGGTTTGTGCAAAAACGCCCCATTTCAGAATACGCCCTATTTTAGAATTTTTTTGCATAAACGCCCTACATAACTTCAGATAAGACGGTTTTGTAACAAACTCTAAAGCGTTTTCTTTTCTGGCTAAGTGTTACGCTTTCTGTACGCCGCCCAAGGGCTGTTGTTCTCTTCTAAAAAACAGGCAACGCCTTTACGGGGTATTTCGTTCTTTTGAATTTTGAAATATGGCGTTTTTCAAAAAATATGTCTGAAAAGGCACCCGAGATAGGGTGACATTTTGCCCAGAAAGTAGATGTTTTCTAGAGCTGACCAAAAAAAAACAAAAACGAACTCTTCTTTTGGTATACAGAAAATATTGTTTAGAACAACGCCAAAATTAGCGTGTAAAAATTTCAGATTTTTATCTCAATGTCAGGCACTACTTGATTCATCGCAATTTTCTTTTTCCATAAAAATTGCATGGCCCATTTCTGATTTTTTATTGAGTGGTGGTAATTCACAAATCACTAATAAACTATATTTTTAGGAAATTAACCGATCTGTAGGAAAAAATCGCTTAAAACATTTTCTGTGTTTATAAAATCAACTAACATCACCCACATCCGCAACGCTAATCTAAATCTTTGGTGAAATTTAATTTCGAATTAATTAAATAAAAATTTTTTGAAGAAAAAAATATTAAAATCAAAACCATATATGGTATCAATCGCTCAAACATGCCAATATGAGTTGTGGTATAATTATGCGAAGGCGTGTAAGTTTCTGTGCATATCATTCCTCGTGTTCCAATGAAACATAAACCAGATACGGATAGAGATTTAATATGCCATATGGAACACATTGTTGTTGCATTTGCATGTTAAATCTCTAACCGTATCTGGTTCACGTTTATTGGAACACGAGGATGATTTTCTATGTGGGTTATAATTCATTACTTTATACAAAAAGCTACACACCTACATTTTAATAAATTGTATACGTTTAGCCTTTAGTTTTATGTGAACAAACCATGTGTATTAGGGTGGGTCGATTTGTATGGACGAAAGTTAACCGATATCGCGCCATCGCGCCATTTTTTTACTTTTTTTCTACTTTGATTTTAAAGGTTTTTTTTCACCACCTACTAAAAAAATGTTCATATGTATACCCAGAAACGTTTTTTAGCGGACAATTTTGGGTCGGACGGGGTATACATGAAAATTTTACAATCAAATGAAAATTTTTTAGTAGGTCATGAAAAAAACCTTAAAAATCAAATTCAAAAAAATCTCAAAAAAATTTAAATTTCGGAGGCTCCAAAATTATTTTTTTGGGTATGCGTAGTGGAACATTTTTCCTGAGCCCAAATCCTATCGAAAAATCGATGGCGCGATATCAGTTAATAAATCGACCCAGTCTAATGTGTATATATGTATGCCTGTGAGTATGATATGCAACTTACGTTTAGCATATAAACGTATTAATTAAATTTATGAAAATTCATTTATGGTATTAGCAGAAAGTGAATTGAAATAATGATTTTTTGATTTTGCAAATATTGAATCTAAACATTTTACTAGGTCATACCTTACAACGGTCATTACGTGAAAAGTTGAGTACAACAAGTGTTGTATAGACTTCTTACAACAAATATGTCATAAAAACAATTTTAATATTTTGTGGCGTATTCACTATAACCAGACAATGAACTACAATCATTTCATATTGTTTGGCTATTTTCGCAATAAAAATAAGTAACCAAAAAGCCACACATTTGGCCTAATATATTGTTACTGAGGAAGAGTATAAAGTTGCTAGACAAAACCATTTTTTAACAAACAAACAAAATGTATATGCCGATGGAACAGTCCGAGACGTTGCATAGTCTAAGCAAGCCTTAACAACACATTGCGACAGTAGGTCAATCAACTAATTTTGAACCGTCTTTCCAACAGCTATTTACCGACAGTGTAAAATAATTTTTGTTTTTGCCAGTATGATGATGTGGAAACATTACGTGCTACATGAGAACATATACAATTTTTATTATTTGTATGTTCAGTATTATTCGTTAAATGAGATAAAAATAGAAGATTTAATCTTCATTTAAATATATGTAATTCTGTAAATATTTAAATTCCTACGTCTTGCATAGCTGCAAATTAAATTGTAACAAAAAACGTTCAATGCAATTAAAGGTAATCATTTACAATTTAGAAAAATATTCCACAGTTGCAGTAGCGAAATCATGGTTCGATTTTAAAATACATAATTTAACAGCTTTTTAATTAGTCTGCAACTAAATTTATGCACTTTGCTTACTGCTGTTTTGGCAATTTTTAATTTTTCGTGCTGTTCTACATCTATGATTCCCTCTTCTTCGCTAACTTCATATTGGACCTATTTCTTTTTAAATGTTTCGAGTTAAAAACTTACATCGTAATTAAATCTAATTCTCAAAGTTGCTCTTCATCTACTGTTGTTGTAGTAGTACCAGTATCAGCAGCTGCCGCTTTAGTGTCTTTTTCTTGATCCTCATCCTCTTCTTCATCATCTGCCCACTCACTGATAAGACTCTTGACACGTTCAGACGTTTTTGCCTCATCAGTTTCACTCGTTCTTGTCTTTTCACTGTTGGTAGTAGCACCCTTTTTAACCTCGTGCACATCATCTACTACATTTTTATTATTAGCTAGTTTATCATCAACATCTGTTACGGTAGCGAGCTGTTCTTTCATTTCTATATCATCTTCAGCCTGAACCTCATCTACATCCATGGCTTCAGCATTTTCTACATTTACAGTATCAATACATACTTCTGGTGTTGGTTCATCGACTGTTGCTTTTGAAGCGCTATTTTCACCAGGTGTTGTTGCTTTTGTAATGAATTCATCATTCTGCACACATCCTGTATCACCACCAATAAGCTCATCTAGTAAAACATCACGTTCAAGTGTCATAATGTTATCAGCTGAAGCTATTGTTTCATCATCTCTTTTAGCATCGTCTACATTTTCAGTTTTTTCAGCTTCTTCAGTGGGTATTTCTTTTAGAGGATTAGTTAGCATATCTTCTTTTATTGTATGTTCATCCTTTTCTAAAACACTTTCTTCGTTTTTTCTCTTCATCGGCACTGATTTCTTCTTCTTCAGCACTTTTTACTTTGACTGAATCCGTATCATCTTTTTGTAAATCTTTCATAAGTGTGTCAAAGTTGTCTACATCGCTCTTGTGATCATCTGTGTTTTGGCTACCGGCACAATCATTATCTTCAGCAGTATCATTATCATCAGCAGCATCCAGGGTTTCAGTTTCTGCTTCTGTTCTATTCTCCTGCTCAATAGTTTGCTTGACTATTTCTTCAGCAGTTTTCTCTATTTCTGTATCTTCTTTCCTCGAGTTGTCTACGTGGTCTTTGACCTTTGATATATTTGTATCAGTATTACCAGGAGATGCTGCTGACGTAGTTTTCTCAGTGTTCGGCGTATTCATTGCCAACTCCTCATCCTCATGCTCTTCTTCATTCTCGTCCTCTGTCCAATCACCAGTTAATTCCTTCAACTTTTGATTTATTGCATCACTGGTTTTGTTTTCCTACAATATATAAAGAATAAATTTTGTAAACAAAGAAAAAAATTACGAAAAATTAAATGTTTTTGTACGATTTTTAATAATCGGGGATTGCCCATATTGCTTTTTTAAATGTATGAAAACATTTATTTGGTTAATTCGTTGTAGTTCTATAAATAGAACGAAAACAGCAACAAAACCAAAGTTTCTTTGAAAACCGCCGTACCAAGCATAGCTTTAACACATAATTGCATACGAAGTATGCAATGTGTAAAAGATTAAAATATGCAAAAAGAAGGCAATTGGGAAAAACTTTACAACAGGCATGACGTAGCTGAATGCGTTTATAACCATTTCAACTATCGTAGGAGTGGCGAGTTCGAC
This sequence comes from Eurosta solidaginis, assembly GCA_029619165.1. Lineage (NCBI taxonomy): Eukaryota > Metazoa > Arthropoda > Insecta > Diptera > Tephritidae > Eurosta > Eurosta solidaginis. The sequence continues at coordinate 39,359 of JARSSU010011073.1, forward strand.
TCCCACTCCCGGGAGAAAAGGCTTTGAAGAGATTTACAAGGTATAATCGAAACAGCTGTCGCCTTGTCCGTCCTGATGTCACGTTGTTTAAATTTTTCCCAAATTATTAAATAAATGTTTTTCATTGAGAGAAACTTATTCTCAAGATATAAATTGTTTTTTAAGCTAATTAATGTATTTTTTTTATTAAATATATATATGTATATGTTGTCGTTGTAGCGATAAGGTTGCTCCCCGAAGGCTTTGGGGAGTGTTATCGATGTAATGGTTGTTGTTGTTGTAGCAATGCTCGCCCCACCTAATAGCCGCGACCGATCACAAATTGTCATCAATATCCTCTAACGGGAGTCCAAGGAAACTTGCCGTTTCAACAGGGGTGGACCATAAGGAAAGGGGTGTTAGAGGCGTTGGTTCCACATTACAATTGAAGAGATGGTTGGTGTCATGTGGGGACACACTGCAAGCGGGGCATACATTTTGTATGTCGGGGTTGATTCTGGATAGGTAAGAGTTTAACCTGTTACAGTATCCAGAACGAAGTTGAGCAAGAGTGACACGCGTTTCCCTGGGGAGTATGCGTTCCTCTTCCGCAAGTTTTGGATAATTTTCGTTAAGCACTGGATTCATCGGGCAATTCCCGGCATAAAGGTCCGACGCCTGTTTATGGAGTTCGCCAAGGACCTGCTTGTGTTTTTTCACTTCATACGGCTGGGTTCTCAGGTGCCGTATTTCCTCAAAATGCTTACGGAGATGACTCCTTAAGCCCCTAGGCGGTGCTGGTTCATCAATCAGATGTCTGTTGGGATGCCCAGGTTTCTGGGTATTCAACAGGAACTGTTTGGTCAGCATCTCATTTCTCTCCCTGATGGGGAGTATTCTCGCCTCATTATGCAGATGGTGTTCTGGGGACATAAGACAGCCCGTGGCGATTCTGAGAGCAGTATTTTGGCAGGCCTGTAGTTTCTTCCAGTGGGTGATTTTTAGGCTTGGCGACCATATGGGTGACGCGTAGCACGTAATCGGCTGGCTAATTGCTTTGTATGTAGTCATGAGCGTTTCTTTATCTTTTCCCCAAGTACTGCCAGCGAGGGAATTTGAGGATTTTGTTACGGCTCTGAATTCTTGGAACAATTGCGGCTGCGTGCTCACCAAAATGTAGACCCTGATCAAACGCCACACCCAAGATTTTGGGGTGTAGGAAGTCGGTAGCGTAGTGCCATCGACGTGGATGTTCAAAATGGTCGATATTTGGGGCGTCCATGTGGTAAATAAGGTCGCGGAAGATTTAGTCGGTGATAATGCCAGGTTTCGCGAGGCGAAAAAACTGGAGAGATCAGGGAGGTAGCCGTTTATTTTATTGCATAGCGCATCGATCTTTGGGCCTGGGCCTGTGGCCATTATTGTGCAGTCATCGGCGTAGGAAACGATTGTGACTCCTTCCGGTGGTGAAGGTAGCTTAGATATGTAGAATTAAACAAAAGTAGGGATAGGACACCACCTTGTGGCACCCCTTGTTTAATTCTCCTTGGTTTTGATGCTTCGTTTCTAAATTGCACCGATGCCTGCCGACCACCCAGCTAATTTGCGGTCCACCTTTTAAGACATGGGGGAAGGGTAGACCCTTGCGGTCCACCTTTTAAGACTTGGGGGAAGGGTAGACCCTTCAGGTCCTGCAGTAACGATCCATGGTTGACCGTATCGAAAGCTTTTGATAGGTCTAGCGCTACGAGTACTGTTCTATGGTGGGGGTATTGATTTAAACCGCAATTTATCTGGGTGCTAATGGCATTTAGCGCGGTGGTAGTGCTATGGAGTTTTCTGAAGCCATGCTGATGAGGGGCTAGCTGCAAATTTGCTTGGAAATAAGGGAGCAAAATGGCTTCAAGCGTCTTTGCCACTGGCGATAGGAGAGATATCGAACGATACGACTCACCTATGTTAGCTGGTTTCCCAGGCTTTAGTAGCGGGACCACCTTGGCCATTTTCCATTTCTCAGGAAGACAAAGGTGGAAAGAGACAGATTGAAGACATGCGCTAAATATTTGAAACCCTCTTTCCCTAGGCTTTTAAGCATCGCATAGCTATGCCGTCTGGGCCCACTGCTTTGGATGGTTTAGCACGACCAATGGCGTCCTCAACCTCTTTAGCGGTGATGGTGATTGGTGACGCGCTGAATTTGTGTTTATGTGCGTGTCTATTGGCTCTCCGTCTATCTTTGTCGACCGTAGGATGCATTATATATTGTCGGCAGAAAGCGCTCGCGCATTTTTTCGCGTCCGACAGCACTTTGTCGCCAAAGGCGATGGAAACTTTGTCTTTGTGCTTAGTCGGATTCGATAGGGACTTTACGGTGGACCAAAGTTTACCCACACCGGTAGAGAGGTTACAACCTCTTAGGTGCTCCTCCCATTTCGCCCGCTTGTGTTCATCCACAAGCAATTTGATGCGTTGGTTTATATCCCTTATTTGGGGGTCGCCTGGATCAAGCTGTCTTATAAGGTCACGTTCTCTCGCTAAGTTTGCGGCCTCCGCCGGGAAGTGGGGCCGGATTTCGGGAATTCTCCCGGCGGGAATGAAATGTGCCGAGGCGGATTTAATGACCTTACGGAAGGCACGCTCCCCTTGGCGGGCATCAGTCGGGATAGGGAGGGCAGCAAAGCGGCTGTCTGTAAAGGATTTATATTCTTCCCACTTTCCTTTTTTGAAGTTTATGAAAGTGCGTTTTTCAGTGACGATGAAGTCGGCGGTACGCTCAAGCGAAATAAGTATGGGCAGGTGGTCGGATGCCAATGTTACCATCGGCTGCCAGTTGACGCAGTTTACGAGTTCTACGCTCACGATTGAGATATCTGGCGAGCTGTGACAGCTTCCTACCATACGTGTGGGGGCGTCTCCGTTTATTGTGCAGAACGTCGTTTCTTCTATTTGATCCGCCAACATCTCACCCCTACTGCCCGCCCCGCAAGTTTGAATGCCATAGATCATGATGGGCATTGAAATCACCTAAGATAATGCGATTGTTGCCAGTGAGTAAGGCCCTGATATTAGGGCCACAGGTGGCAGGAGGGATGTAGATGTTGATGATTTCTAGGTTTGCATCGCCTGACCGGACAGATAGGCCTTCACGTTCTAAGACATTGTCCCTGCGGTCGATGCCAGGATCAAATATATAATATTGCACAGAGTGGTGTATGATAAACGCGAGACCGCCTCCATTTCCGCTCTCGCGGTCTTTCCTGTGGACGTTATACCCAGAGCAGGTCTGCAATGCAGATCTTGCTGTGAGTTTAGTCTCTTGAATCGCAGCAATGCGGATGTTTGTGCCGCTTCATGAAATCGACTATCTCCGTAATCTTCCCAGTTAGTCCATTACAGTTTAGCTGCAGGATTCTGAAGTGCATAAGGGGAGACGTCGCCACTCTGGGGGTAAGTGACGGGTGACTACGCCTGGGTTGTGGAAGGCCAGGACGCAATTGCTGTTGTGGCCCTGGGACTGGGCGTCCTTGGGCAAGCATTGGGGTACCCGGATGATTTGGGTTTGCGACCTGGCAACATGGCGCGATGAAACCCGTCGGGGGGTTGCCGTCGCGGAGACCAGAACATCTGGGAAAGTGGCACCACCCAAGGCAGGAGCTGCATTGGGCGGATGCCGCAAACCTATATATTCTGTGCTGGCAGACGGTGCAAACGGAGGTAGGGACTAAGAGTCTGTTTCCCTGACATGCACGATTGCTGCCGGAAAAGGGGGGGGGAGGGGAGAAGACGGGGGCAGGGGCTGATGCTCAGCATTGCTACCAACTCTACTACGAAGGTAGTAGTTATGAGTGGTATCAGCTGTTTGAGTTGTTGGCGCCTTGGGGCGCGAGCAGCAGCGGGTACTTGTTGTGGCTTGCTGAGCAGCGGGGCTGCTGGGAGGTAGTGGGCGCGCGCTAAGGCGTAGACTACGGGACGCCCTTGGGCGTGAACAGCAATGAGCCACAAAAGATTTATAAAAGTTACGTGGACGTCGGGTTTTGAGATCAAGCCCAGAACAACATGTCCGATGCAACCATCCTTGCCGAGAACACACACTGAACAGAGTATGACCGTCCTAAAAATATTCTTTACCGGCAGATGCAGCAAAACCATTTCTCAGGACCGGGGTCAGGAGACGGACCCGGATTGGATTCGATGCCTTCCCGGAGTAAGAGAATATGGAGCAGTCATGCTGCAAGGAGCTGCTGGGAGGATGACAATTTGTGGGAGGGACGAAACAAATTAGATGGGGTCACACTGAAATGACAGTCCTTGATCGGGAAAAATCCCGAGTCGCTCCGGTACATAGAACCGACTGCCTTGGGAAGTTCTTTGCCGGATAAAGATCCGGTACGCTCCGGTACCACAGCACCATTAAGGTGCTAGCCCGACCATCTCGGGAACGATTTATGTGGCCACATTAAACCTTCAGGCCATTACCTCCCTCCCCACCCCCAAGTTCCATGAGGAGCTTGGGGTCGCCAGAGCCTAGTCTGTTAGTGAAACAGGATTCGCCGCGGATAAGTGAGGTTGACAATTGGGTTTTGGAGAAGCTATATATTGCGCGGCAACCTGAAGGGTTGCGCTACACAGCCCCTTGAATCTGGTATTTTAGTCGCCTCTTACGACAGGCATACCTACAGCGGGAATATTCTGGCCCCCTAACCCGCTGAGGTACATATATAATATATAACATATCACTTCTATCGGCTTAGCAGTTATTCCCTGGTCATAATATAGTAATATTTACCTTGACTTTCTCATTTTCCTCTAATTCTTGATCAGCCATTTCGTGAGCACTAATCAAATTTTCAGCCCATTCCAAATTCTCCATTGACTCTTTACTTTCGTCCAAAGCGACACTTAAACCAGATGTGTTCTTTTTCTCATCTCCAATAGCATCGTTATGCGCATCCTGTGCCGTAGCATGTACTTCATTATATATCTGATTATCACCTATCTCTTCTTCTGCAGTTGATCTCTCTGGAGCAACATTCCCTATTTCATCTTCCAAAGATTCATCTTCAGCTCAGCTTCGTGTGCGCTTTCTCGTTCTACATGTGGTGATTTCTTTTCACTATTTCCTACGTTATCATCACTTGCTGTTAAAGCGGAATGTGTTCCTGTTGTGTATTCACCCGGCTCATTCAATACCATTACAACACCACTTGCACCATGTTCTTGATTTAATTGTGCCATTATTTCTTGACGTTGTTCGTCCGGTCAAAACCATTTCGCTGCCATCAACAGTGACAAATTTTGGTGCGTCACTGCTTATATCTGTACTTTTATTAGTAATTGCGATAAATTCTTGCTCCTGACTATCAGTTATGCCAATTTGGGCATTTGCATCACTGCAAATACTATTGCTTTCTAGTTTTATAATCGATCCTGCGCTTGGAAGGCTAATATCAGAAATTATTTTTATTTTTGATTCTTTCTTCTCTATCGTAATTTTATTAGTATCTTCAACTTGTTGTGATATAGGTTCATCTATATATTGTGATTCAGGAAATTCTTCATCAGAATAATCAATGATACCATCATCAATTGCTTGTTTTTTATGATAAGTTTTTCATATGGTTATATAATTGAATTTCACGTGCAAATATTTTATTACAATAAATACATTGTTGTTTACTCTCATCTGGATGTTCGCATAACATATGTTGATTTAAAGTATTTGTATCTAAAAATTGTTTGGAACATAATAGACATAGAGGGAAGGTATAAGATGTTGACTTTACTTTGTGTTCTACCTCCATGTGGAAATGAAGTTCACGTTTATTACTTGAACGCCAACCACAATGTTCACACAATGCGGGATCTATTTGCTCTTTGTGAGTGTTTATTAAATGACGACGAAAGCCACGATATGATGGAATACTTATTGGGCGACCATTAACGCCACAACGTAGACATAACCATGGTCCAGTAGTATTTTCTGCGCCTAATGCAATTAAGGCATGCATTGTTTTACTATCAATTCGACGCTTTTGTGCAGGTGGTGCTGCTGCGGATGTTGTTGCTGACACAACTGTTACATTGGCAGAACTTGCCGGTATTGTTGGTAATTTTTGTTGCACTGCTGGTGCTGGTGGCGGTATTAGTGATGGTGACAGTTTTGGAACCACTGCCTGTTGTGAACTACTTTGTTGTGCAGTTGTATGAGATTTTTCAATTGGTTTAAGTAATGTTTGCGAAGAGGTCGGTACTCGCAAAACAGATTGCGTTTGAGTTGAGGACTCATTAGGTGATTCGTCCGTAATATTTTCCAATTGTTCTTTTTTTTACAATTATCTTTTGTGGTTGATCACCCGAGCTTGGCATTATTTTCAATTTAATATTTTTATTACTTTTGACCAAATGCGGATATTGGCGTAGCACTTCTTTGATTATTTTGGCATGATTAACTTTAGAATTAGAGCTATCTTTAACAACAATAGTTGGTGGCTTCTCATTTTGATTAATTGTGATGGTAGTAGAGCCATGTTGCATTTGTGTTTGCCTAGCATTAGCAGTGGCAGATGTGGTGGCCATATCATCATCGTCATCATCATTATGTATATCATCCTCCAACATGCTACTTTCATACTCAGCTCCTTGATCTTCACCATATTCTGCAGCTATTTGCTTACGCATACGTTGTTGTTCAGCGAATTCTTTAACATCTTCTATGTTTAGTTTTTTGGTCGGAGGCGATAATGAAGATGTACTGGCTGGTCGTTTGTTATTGTTATAACCTTTGCGTAGTTGTTCGAATGGCGAAGTTGGAGTTGGTTCTTCACCTGGCTCTTGTTTAATAGTAGTTTCATGTAAATTTTGTTGGGTATATGGAGCGCGGTTCTGCACGGAATTGGCTGCGGCAGCGGTATGACCTGCTCTTATTAATGATGTTGAACCGATCTGCTGATTGATTTGATTTTGTTGTGAATTCGCTTTAGTTGGTAGGACACGACGCTGAATTCCGGGTGTTACACTATTGGGTGAAGCTAAAAAACGAGGTTGATGACCGGAGTGTTGCTGTACGGTTGGTAATGGTCCAGTGCCAGGCACGCGACGTCTTAAGGGTTTCGGACTCGGCGGCTAAAATAAGGAAATTTTGATTTATAGCAGTCCGAAAAAACCGATATTGGTACTTACGCGTTGCATTCGATTCACACCCTCCATTGTACGTCGATGAGCTTCGAGTAACTTTAGCAAAACTGTCATATTCATATCTTTAGCTGTTCGTAACAGCTTACCATACATTTTTAATTCAAATTCTAATGTACCCGTATACATAAAGTTTACTATGGGCACCACAACATCCGCTTGCAATTCATTGGGCATAATTAGGGCATCGTCCACCATTTCACAATTTTGCTCGAGAACATTGAAATAATCCGTACAAGCACTGAGTACTAAACGATGCACTTTCAATTGTGAGTTATCACGAAACTGCAATGTTAGGTCGCAATAATCAGTTTTGTTGAAGAAATTTTGCAGTTTCTGTAGAAAGAAGACACCCCAGTTGTCCACTTTCACTGATTTAATCTCTCCCATTTCGATGACAAATAGTATGCGTTAATATGGATGTAAGTAGGCAGATAATCGAAATTCTAGAATAAAATAATTAGAAGATTGCTGCACCATACATTTAGTTACAAGGGATCCAAAATTCCTTATTGTGGTGTTCATACATAGAACTGGCTTAGCTTTCGAAATGTTGCACAAGAGTAAAGTTCTCCCAAAAGCACAACAGATATTCGTTAAGACACTCTGCACCCCTACAACGTGTCAAACAACCAATACAATTGCTTTGCTGCAGTGAAACGTCAAGCCTCAATATCTAGGAGAAACTGTACTGCTGGAATATATTGCACTCTCGTTCTACATTGCTGGTGGAATCAAGCATCCTCCATCCAATAAAAGAAATTTAAGAACACCACAATCCGGCAAATTTACACTTTGTATAGATATGCGTATAATTAAGGACACATTCGGATACGGTTGATTTTGCACATTATATTTTGCTTTGCATTTACTTACTTCGCTTTGTTTGCTAATTCTATAAGTTTTTATAAAATTTTAACGGCTTGGCGTTTCTAAATGTCAAAACTCGAATGCGAAATGTTTACAACATTTATTTTTGTGGTAAATTTATTTTAATCTGCTTTTGCTACACCGCTGTCTCTGAAAATGAACTCTATGAAAATGGAAAGAAAACGAGAAAATTACTCGTCGTTTCTTCCAAGAACATGAACCAAAATGGCGA
>JARSSU010011074.1:0-24085 GCA_029619165.1 Eurosta solidaginis
CGTTACAATATGATCAAACTAATTGCGTTGGGGCAAAAGGTGATAGATAGATTCGCCTGGGCCGCCGATGTTGGGCATTATTCACAAAAAAGGCCCCACTAACTATAGAAACTTTCTCTTCTACTGTCCCAAAGCGCTCCTTAAAAGTTAGTTTTGAGTCAATGTTTGCTCCTAAATATTTCATGTAATCTTTTGACTTTATTTGATATTCTTCGATGGTTAGGGTTAATTCATCCACATTCCACTTTGAGCACTTCTGGCTTATTTCTAGCCATCATCAGCGCCATATGTCTCAACCATTGTCTTATTATTCCTACGGCGTTATTGTATAATGCTTGGAGCAGGTGTAGTTTTTTGGCCACAGTTACGACGACTCTATCATCTGCCGGGAATATTGATTTGTAACACACTGCCATATATCGCATTCCTTGGCGTTGGCCCTAGAACAGATCCCTGAGGAAAGCCGCCGGTCTTGTTGTGCTTTATTGGTCCTTTATCTGTATCAAAGAGGGGTAGTCTGAGCTAAAATAGCTATATAGGTAAGCAGGTGTGCCAAAGTTTCGTTGCGCTGTCATTATCCGCAACCAATTTGCAGTGTTAAAAGCATTTCTAATATATAAAGTAATCAGTGCACAGAGATTCCTTTACTTTGTGCGCCGGTTATGGCTTCACGAGCTATATTGACAGCTGTTTGCATTGCATCTACCGTGAATCTTGATTTTCGTAATCCAAACTGATTATTTGACAAGATACCTGGACTTTCCAGAGTTTTCTATAGGCGAATAATACGTTCGAGAATCTTACATAGCGAGTCCCATATATAAGGAGCGGGAAGCTGTAGCGCTGATTTTTTATTTCTCAATTCATTTAACCTTCGTCCCCATTATTGTAACATCAATACTCGCGCACGGTCTCACAGACCGATAGATCATACCCCCCACAATATATTTTTTTACATACTCTTTTTTTTAATATTATAATTATTATTAAAATTTGGGGTATAATGAAACAAAATTGTGTGCATAGTACTTCATTTATTAATTATTTTACAGACTTTAAGTCTATCACAAAACAGTCTTCAAATTTGAGCTATTTTTCTTAAGTAATATGAAAACAAAAATAAAATCGGAAACTTCTTCTTAAAAACAAAATAAACTTCTTAAAAATAATAAAATACATATCAAAGTATATATTTATCTACGTTTGGCTTAAAGCGGAGTCATTGGTGCCGTTTGTCTTATCGCTGTAGTCGTATCCCTAACGTAGCCCTATACGATACATTGTGATCGATTAATGGTGCCTCAACCTAAAAATCGTGAAAATTTTATAAAAATAAAGAAGACGCAAAAAATTACAAACATATTCCACAAAAAATAAGTCTCTTAGTCATAACGTTTCCAAAACAATGAATAAAATCTACAGAAAGTTATTAGTTGGTGAATAACTCAAATATTTTTAGGTTATGGATATGGCGAGAAACCAAAAACCAATTGGTTGGCTACGATACGGTTACGACCTTAGCGTTACGATATGGCACCAATAATCGATTACATTGATTCCCATAAGGTTGGTCGAATCAGCTATTATAAGGTTACCGATAAAGCACCAATGTCTGCAGCTTTAGTTTTGAGCCTCACCATAACAATCAGGGCATACTCGCGTCGGTGTCACAGATCGATTGGCGCCAAATGCTACATACGATGCTTCGCACGAACGCACTATGCTGCACTAAAGATTTTCGTCGCGCACAAAAATAATTACGAAAATGTGTTTCGTCGGTCTCAGAGACCAATGCGCGAGTATAGGGAAGGTCGACATACTAAAGAGAGATCACTTTAAATTTGCCTAAGCTTGGAAATCACGACAGCTTCATCAAAATAGGTTTTACAACTCTATCAGAAACTTGTTCAATAAATTCCCCTGTCATATGCCTATGTACTATGTTCTCTTACAAGTTGCTGACCTTTAGTTTTCCAAATTATCTCTGTCTAAATAAATGGAAATGGTTGCTCCACTGTATCACAGCAACAACGTTAAGCGCAAATTTCAAGACGAACAAGAACCGTAAGTGAGTTGAATGTGTACTGAACGAATAAAGGAATAAACCTATCTAAAAAGAACGGTTGGTCTCATATGTATGTACGTCTCAACGAACGAACAAGTCAGCAATGAGTTTGCTCTGAAATATTCCCTATTTTATACGATAAAGGAAATACCATTCTGTTATACAGATTGCTACGAAAATACATTTTATGGAGCCACATTCAGCACACCGGCACCAGCAGCAGTACGACGATGGCAATGACTAAAGTGGATGATGGCACCAAGTGGTGGAGTACGGCTGTTGCCAATGCCATACCCTGCAAAAAATCGTGCGATTAATCCCTAAGGAGAGCGGTCTACGATTGATCTCTTTTTGTCCACATTGAGGTATAATTGATCCCTCTAGTCCCTTTTGGGTATGTTTGGCATCAGTCAAAAATGTGGAGCTCTATACCGAACCTAAAATACTAGGACCATATGTTTCCACTATCGAAATATTTGTTGTTTTTTTTATTATTGCACAACACCAATACGAAAAAAAAATTTAGAATATTGTATTAAATTTAAAAAAATTGTAAAATCCGTAAGAGTTCCCGTACGAGTAGAAAGAGGACTAATCCGAAAGTACCCATAGGCAAGCAAAGAGAATCTGTCCGACAGTACCCGCAGGAGTACAAAGAGGACGCGTCGAACAGTACCCGTAAGGGTATAACGGAGAGTAGAAAAAGGATATGTCCGACAATACCCGTAGGGGTACAAAGAGGGCGTGTCGAACAGTACCCAAAGGGATTCAAAGAGGAAGTGTCGAACAGTACAAAAAGGCTCTGTCCGACAGTACCCGTAGGGGTATAAAGAGGACTAGTCCGACACTACCCGTTTAGGCATAAACAGTTACAATTGGTCTCTCCATTGGACATGCTCACACAAAAAGGATCACTCCAACCCATAAAAACAGATCAGAACTGGCTATAGTCGCATATTCCTTTGCGCTCATCCCGGATTCATCCTAGACTAATCGCATTTTTTGCAGGGTAGTCTGTTGATTGTCATCGTTGTGCTATAGTCAAAGTAAAATTTCAGCTTAGCATGACACAGAATGGCTCCATATGAACATACATACATACAAACATATATACATACATATGCACTCAATGTGGCGCGCCAAGTCACATTGAAAGAATGAAGTGGCTGGTTGGTTGGTTGTTTGGATGGCTGACTGGATGGAGCAGCTGCGAATAGGTCGCACCGAACAGTGTCAGCGTTGAAGCGAATGAGACACTTAGATCGGAATGTGGGGAGGAAAAATGAAGTATTTTTGTGTTGTGAATTTTTATTTTTATTTTGTTGTACTCATTTGCTGTGGATGAAATTTTGATGACGATAGTCTGTTGTTCGGTCGGTTCGTTTGTCTGTTGCTAAGTCACAGGCGCTGTTGTTTGGTTCACAACATTTACGATGCAGCAAAATATTTTTATATACATAGGTACATATGAGGTTTTGCGTGGCGTAGATGTTGTTGCGGGGGACATGAGAATCAATGAAACAACAAAGAAGTACAGTGAGATACGTAATACATTTTTGTCTGCTGAGTAAATTTTTAATCAAACAATTAATTTTCATTACAAGGGAAACTTTTGGCCAAATCTTTCAATCAATTGATAAGTTCATGCTTCTATAAAATTTAGGCAAAGCCATTTCGAGAAAGTCGCGCATGTTACAGAACCCGAGGTCTTAGCTTAGATTAAGAGGGGGCGTACATAGGAACTTCCACACTACGGACTCGGATGCATTTTCCATTGTGAATGCCCTCAGCGAGTGTCGTGTGGCAGCAAATTCGTCCAATTAGATTGCTGTTATTGGGTTTACGAAGAGCTCCCCCAAGGTTTTGGGCTCGCCAGAACATCGGCTGCTGAAGAAACAGGATTCGCCTCGAGTAGATGAGGTTGTCAATTGGGTTGGAGAAGCTTCAAATTGCGCCTGCATCTCCTTGAAAGGGTCGCGCTTAGTCGCCTCTTACGATAGGCATACCTGCCGCGGGTATATTTTAATCCCCCTAACGCGCTGAGTGTAATTCCAATCAGATTACTTCCTAGTAGTCATTAACGAACCCTTGCTTTTTCTGATGAATTTGAATAGAAGAGAAAGATCCACCTTCCCAACCTCTGTCGAAAAAACTGTGCGCGCAGAAATCTGAGTCGTCTTGTTTACAGTCCGGAAAAGAAAGTAATGATTCTAATCCTCTTCCTCCTCACCCTGACAGCTTCTGCAGCGGGAGCTTCTTGCTGGAGGTCACAGTCAGAGCATCGATGCAATAGCGCAATGACTGTCCGTAAGTACACCACCTGAAGATTTGTTAAGATTGAGAAGGATGCTAGTACCTTTCTTATACAAGCATGGCCATAAGGACCTTGACACCCCAATCATCCCGTTTTGTCCACAGCAAATCCGTTGTCCTAATTTCATATTCCTCGATTTTCTCTGGATATAACCCAGCGGTGGTCATACGGAGCTTTACGCATCGCTTATGTCCATTTCGGAACCTTTTCTGGCTGTCTCATCTGCAAATTCATACCCTTCATATCAGTATAGCCAGAGATCCAGCAAAGGGAGACATTGAGATGCCTTATGGACGCCAGCGAGGTGCGACATCTCCGCACGATATCCGGCTTTATCACGTTGGATTCTAATAATTTAAGGCGGCTGGCTATCGATCGCCCTGTCCTGGAGCAGTCTGGCTACTCTCTCCATGGCATAGAAGGCACTGCATGAGTTGGGAAGTCGGTACGACTAATTTCATGCAGATGCTTTGATTCCAGCTCCGATTCCCTTTTCCATATTTGAGCCGCCAGTATACAATGCTTTGCTCCTACCACTAGACCTGCATGCACTTGGAAGCCGACAAAAGACGTTATATGGTCGGTGTCGGACGTTAGATCAGGTATGATCCTGCTTTATCGCCCCCTTGTCATGTCATCTAATATCGTCACGTGCCCGTATTTGGTTTATTTTCTCATGTTGGATTATCTTATTCATAGAGCCCCTTGGGCGCATCAAGTGAAAAATTACGTTAAACCCTTCCTAAGGTGTGCTGCTCACTGCGCTTGATATTCCCATGCATGCTAGCTTTTGCACCTTCCCAACCCTTCGTTGATAAATCTTTTAGTCTAGCGACTTCCAACAGACAAGAGCTCTATACGTTAGCATCGGTCAAATGACTGTGTTATACATACCAAGGATGATATGCGGTGACAGTCCTCAGTTCTTACCGAAAAGCTTTTGCAGATGTCTTGGCTAGGCCTTAACGAAAAAGCTTTAGTATGCCTAGAGCTCTTCGTAAGATCTTTTTGAAAGCTTTCAAGAGCAGATTTCATATTCTAATCGAAAGTTCTTTATTATTCTTCTTGGATTTTACTCGACCAAGCGCTCATATTTCAGTATAATTCTGTTCAATGCGTCATATCCCACCCTAAAACTGTTTCCCCGAAGCAGCTGGACCGCTTCTTATTCTCATACTCCAAGCAGGTATAAAACCTAGCTCCGAGCCAAGAGATTTCGTCATGAAAATTGTTCACATTTCCGTTTTACTTTATGAAGAACAACTTTTCATTGTCGCCCGCTGCCAATAGTCCCTCACGCTTACGCAAATTGTTCACTATTTTGACAGTACCGCTTCAACGAGACAGGAGTATTAACGGAACCCTCATCTCAACCAACTTTTTCCAGCACGATCCCGTATGCTAGACGGCACCCTCCTGATCCCTCCCACGATATGCAGTGTGTCTACAAAGGTTGTATAAGTGCTGTGGTCTCGGAAACGGAAATTCGTGAACTACCATTCACGTTGTCGTACAGCCAAAAATGTGATCTAACTCAGCACCGAGCACCTACATTACTGCTATTGTTCACAGAAATGACGCATTTATAACTCCACACCGTGCTGTTCATTTTTCAACCTGTACAGGGATAACATCTTAGAATGCATAGGTCTATAGAGCATGCGCTATCAAACTCAATGTGATAAATTGGGATATATGTACATATACTTCCGCCTTCTAAAAGTTATACGCTGAATAATTGTCAGCAGGACCTAACAGAAAAATAGACGACACTACTGCCAGCACCGCGAATGAAGACGCTTGAGAGCGAGAGGAAACTGCTGCAACTCTCTTCACGTCACCATCTATCGAACGCTCAGGATTTGTTAACTGCAGTGACTGGTGACCTTTCTTGCGTTGGATCACCAGAAACTCTCTTGGAAGCTAGCCGTCTAAATCTTTGACTTGCACAAACATATTTTTAACGAATTTAGTGAAATTCCACTTATTCCAAACCTTCTGCTAACGTTCGAATCGCTAAACTGTTGAATAAATAACTCCAATATTCAATAATGCAAAATGGTCTTTATTAGACTACTTTGAGGGTACTTCACAATAACACTTAACTTCACAACCAATAGCGTGCTTAAATCAAAACTGAATACTGACTACTCAGCTTTCGCTGCTTGTATACTCTCTGTTGCCTCATTCACCCATTTCTCCTAAGGTCTAGTAACTTCGCGAACTTCATCGATTTGTTTACGTACATACAAGTGGCTGCTTAGGGATGCTAGTATCATTTAGTGATGTGAATATTCGTCACAATATTAATGGAGGGAATCCAATTCAATTGTCAACCTCACTTACTCGTGACAAATCTCTCCATTCAATGTGCTAATTCTTGAAGAGATTTACATTTGAAACATTCTTTTCATAGCTCTAACTGTATTAAAAGCAAACTTATTCGGTAGCGTGCGAACTTGTTAAGGCTGAAACCTCGTTCAGTTCCTTTGAACTACTTGTTTGATTGCAAATGTTTTTAGCCTTCATTCACATTTAACATCCTTAAAAATCTTGTAGGTCCCGTCTCGCTAATTTGTAGAAAAAATTAAAAGGAGCACGTCGCAAATTGGAAGAGAAGCCCGGCCTAAATCTTTTGGGAGATATATCGCACCTTTTTTTTACATATTTTATATTTGAATTTTGAATGCTGGTGAAATATGAGCTACTTTTTACTTACGACTTAAGGCTGTTATTATTATTACTTTTGTTATCAAATTTAATAATTTACAAATTTTGGCTCATCATCCCACTGTTCTATAATAATGTCTTACATTTATTTGTTCTCGGTAGACTGCCATCTTTCGCTGCTTTTATACAAAGCTTGTGTGTCGTCTCCTCCCCATACATTATTTCCATAAAACCATCAGCTCTAGCACGCTAGCGTTACTAACATCTGACCAGAGTTTTAGTTGTAGGTAAACAAAATTGCACAGTATTCTAGAACATCAAGGCTTTATTACAAATAAAAGAGAACACCTCATCTATCGAAAGAAGGTTGAAATGCTTGGTTGGCTCGTTGTTGGTAATTGCTTGCTTTTGGTTGCCGACATTCAACGACGATTCGTATCAACGGTTAGACCGACAAACTGACGCTGAGTATTTTCCTACGTCGGTTGGCAGTTGGCAACTTTGATTAACACTTTGGTTACTTGGCCACCTTGGCTAACTGCCCCAACTTAGCAGCTATTTGGTGTACACTGAAGTCGAGGAAACGGCAATACTGGTCGCATATTTAGTACTACGAACAATTTTCGATATGAAATCGAGTAAAATAGGGTGGCTTACCAAAAGAAATTGTAGTTTTTCCAACGGAATATTTTTTCTCAAAAAACAAAATAAATAATTTCTCAAAAACGATACCGAACAAGTTTCATTGAGTTATTTAAATTTTCCGTAAACCTTATTTTCAAAGGTATGTTTTCAGTCCTAGCAGCCTTAGATCATCATAACTTCGTCAAAACTTCTTTTTTTCTAAAAATCCGGGTTGCAAAGGTAAATAATGATAGATCTCAGCGCTAGATCACTAGATTGCATTTTCTTTCTCGTTTCAGAGGGAGCGTGTTGATAACGGCCATTAGTCCGCAGTCTTTAATCCAGGGACGGAAAATATTTGTTTTCGGAGTCAAAAAAGTCCGGTGTCAAAAAGTTATCCTATAGCAATATCATGTCGAATCATGCATCCTTTTTATTTTTCGACTTTTTCCAAAAAAAGTCCACATCTTTATATATAAAAATCACGTGTCACAATGTTTGTCCGCGATGGACTCCTAAACTACTGAACCGATTTTCAATTTATTTTGCACCCCGTGTGTAGTTTGACCTAACTTGGAATATAGGATAGGTTATATCTGAGTTTATAGTCGCAATATTATTTTATTGAAATTTTTTTATATGTTTATACGTAATAATAAAATGTTACGTATACGCACCGGTACTCATGTTGTAGTTGTTGTAGCGATAAGGTTGCTCCCCGAAGGCTTTGGGGAGTGTTATCGATGTGATGGTCCTTTGCCGGATACAGATCCGATACGCTCAGGTACCACAGCACCATTAAGGTGCTAGCCCGACCATTTCGGGAACGATTCATGTGGCCACATTAAACCTTCAGGCCATTCCCTCCCTCCCCACCCCCAAGTTCCATGAGGAGCTTGAGGTCGCCAGAGCGTCACCTGTTAGTGAAACAGGTTTCGCCGCGGATAGGTGAGGTTGACAATTGGGTTTAGAGAAGCTATATATTGCGCTGGCAACCTGAAGAGTTACGCTATACAGCCCCTTGAATCTGGTATTTTAGTCGCCTCTTACGACAGGCATACCTACCGCGGGTATATTCTGATCCCGTAACCCGCTGGGGGCACCGGCATTCATATTTTCAGGTGGTGCGGATATACCTCCGTGTAATTGGTTGGTGTTTAATTAAACAACGTGCTTATCAATAAAAAATATTATAGCGAATGATATCAAGCATAGCACATCACCATGCCCGGGGAGAGGGGGGATGGGGGGATTACCCCAGGACCTGGGGTCTCTGAAGGGGCCCGCGATTTAGAAGTACTAAGACATTTTTTTTTAATTCAGGAGAGTCTTTAGTTGTTCATTGTGTAATTTTAAGCCGAATTTCAAAAGCAAAGAGGAAGTAGACCAGAGACGGACTGGCACTGGGATTAGGACTATGACTGCGACTGAGACTCGGAGTGGGACTGGGACTGGAACAAAATACATATCACCCTCTGGGACAGGCAATAAGGGATGAAGAAGAATGAGAAGAACGTGAGAGAAGAGAAAAGAGAGAAGGAGAAGAAAACTGAGAAAGAAATAGAATGAGACGAATATGGAGATAAATGAAGCGAAAAAGGCAGAGAGAGGAGTGAATAAAAGATTCAGGAAAAAATGAAGATGGGTGGGGGGAGGGCAGGGTTAGACGAAAAAGCTTATTAAAATGTATGCAGATAGGTCAAATTTAGGGCAGAACAACGTCTGCCGGGTCTGCTAGTATAAAAGTAAAATCTGTATTTTTATTTTTTGAGTCCGATAGAACTATTTAACTCGAACTTTTAAAAATAAAAGTCCGTAATAAAAGCTAAATCCGGACTTTTATTTTTAAGGCCAAAATAAAAGTCCGGCTTGATAACAAAAAATGGCTTATCCGAATTTAAAAAAAAATTTTATTTCGGATTTAACTTTAATTTCCGGACTTTTATTTTTAGAAGTCCGAGTTTAACTAGTTCTATCGGACTCAGGTAATAAAAATCCGAAAATAACTTTTATCTTGATCCAAATATATTAAAAGTCCAAAATTAATAGTTTTGCAAGGAATTGTATTATAAAAGAAATGACAGATTCCGCCCTGCTTTAATCTTGTACATCTTATAAATGGGGCTTATTACATCACTGGTGAGCTCCATTAAACAACTTCCTAAACACCCAAAACTATCTGAGGCACTCTCTGGGAGGTATTATATTCCTTGTACTGTGACCTAAAGCCACATATAACGCAACGCCGTGCTTATATTAGGAGCACTTTTATTTGTCTTTGACAAAAACTTGGCGCCATAGGCAAAGTCCTTTCTTTCTGAGATGGCAGTGAACTCCTTACCGTATCAGCTCTTCTTCATAGCTAACCGCAGCTCCACGATGTCTTTAGAGATTCAACGAGTTGTTACACGCAATACAAAGTTTAATAGTTTTACAGCTTCTCCAACTCAAATGTTCAACCTAATCTACTCGAGGCGCGTCTTGTTGCAAATATGAATGTATCATACACATTTTTAGCAGGCAAGGCAATGTGGTAGTCGTGGCCAAGAAACTGGACCTGCTTCAAGCATTATGTAATGACGCCGTAGAAGAATAAAGGAATGGCTGACCAATACAGGACTGGAGTGGCTAGCCAAATGACAGAAGTGGTATTAGTAAGCTCCAAACGGTCGGCGAATGAGTTATTCTTAACTGTTGGGGAATCATCAAAAGATTTTCTAAAATACTTAGAAGTGCACGTTGACTCTTAAGTTAACTTTCAAAGAGCACTTCAGAGCGGTGGGAGAGAAAATCACCACAGTTAATGGAGCACTTATGCGAATAATGCCAAACATTGGTGGCCCGAGCAAAGCTACCCGTCAGCTATTGGCCACGGTAACCAGCTCGATAATACTATACGCAGCACCAGTGTGGTGAGGATCTAAAAGGATCCATCAAAAAGATATTTTATCAGCATACCGACTTTCAGCTATAAGAATAGCAAGTGCTTATCGGACGGTGTCCGACGACGCGATCTTGGTCCTAACCCGGAAAACCGCATTGGACTTACTGACAAGCGAAATGGCCGATCTGTATAACACTAATATCGAGCGACAATCTGAAGACGCCAAGAGAAGAGCAAGGACGCAAACAATAGCTAAGTGGCAAGAATGGTGGGAGGCCTCGAGTAAAGGGCGTTGGACCTTCACGTTAGTTTGGGACGTAGATCATGAGCGAAAGCACGGCGAACTGAACTACCATCTCACGCAGATACTAAGTGGACATGGCGATTTCAATGAGTATTTATGGAAGCGTGTGATAGAGGAAGATCCTCTTTGCCCAAGGTGTACCACGGAGTTAGAAAATGCAGAACTCGTCATGTTTCACAAGAAAAGACTCACCTTGCATAGAGTTTTTGGGGAGAAACCGACCACGAAAGATTTAGTATCACAAATCTGCAACAGGAAGGAATGATGGACTGCAGTGAGTCATGACACGCCTGACAAATATATAGCGGGAACCTGGACGCAGGGACAACAGTAGGCTCTTAAAAAATGAGAAATATGAAACGCCACCCTGAAGTAATGCGAAAGTGGTACCGGGGTGGAGAAAGGTTCCAAAACTGGGGCTGTTTTTTAGTCTACGGACACACGGTTGCTGCTACGACAGCAATTATGGTGCATTAGGCATTTTTCAGCCCTCCCGTAATAAAAAAAAATTGTTGGGATGACCCCACCAACTTCCGATAAACCTGTATGATAAACTCCAAAAATTCTAACGCAGCCTTAGATCAATTCAGATTTGAACAATCTTCCGGAAAACACCTTTCTCGAATGCCACGAGGACCCTCCTATCGTCGCTTGACAACGTCCATGATTCCAAGCCATACATTAGGACACGTATGTTGACAGACTTAAAGATTATGAGTTTTGCACGTAAAGAGACAACTTTACTTCGTAATTGTAATTGTAATTGAAGGAGGGAGTGAATCTCCGTTCGAACATATAATACCTAAGGTAAATTCCCGTTTTTTTTTATACACAGTTGAGCAGAGCTCACAGAGTATATTAAGTTTGATTGGATAACGGTTGGTTGTACATATATAAAGGAATCGAGATAGATATAGACTTACATATATCAAAATAATCAGGATCGAAAAAAATTTGATTGAGCCATGTCCGTCCGTCCGTCCGTCCGTTAACACGATAACTTGAGTAAATTTTGAGGTATCTTGATGAAATTTGGTATGTAGGTTCCTGAGCACTCATCTCAGATCGCTATTTAAAATGAACGATATCGGACTATAACCACGCCCACTTTTTCGATATCGAAAATTTCGAAAAACGAAAAAGTGCGATAATTCATTACAGAAGACAGCTAAAGCGACGAAACTTGGTAGATGAGTTGAACTTATGACGCAGAATAGAAAATTAGTAAAATTTTGGACAATGGGCGTGGCACCGCCCACTTTAAAAGAAGGTAATTTAAAATTTTGCAAGCTGTAATTTGGCAGTCGTTGAAGATATCATGATGAAATTTGGCAGGAACGTTACTCCTATTACTATATGTACGCTTAATAAAAATTAGCAAAATCGGTGAAGGACCACGCCCACTTTAAAAAAAATTTTTTTAAAGTAAAATTTTAACAAAAAATTTAATATCTTTACAGTATATAAGTAAATTATCTCAACATTCAACTCCAGTAATGATATGGTGCAACAAAATACAAAAATAAAAGAAAATTTCAAAATGGGCGTGGCTCCGCCCTTTTTCATTTAATTTGTCTAGGATACTTTTAACGCCATAAGTCGAACAAAAATTAACCATCCTTGTGAAATTTGGTAGGGCATAGATTTTATGACGTTAACTGTTTTCTGTGAAAATGGGCGAAATCGGTTGATGCCACGCCCAGTTTTTATACACAGTCGTCCGTCTGTCCTTCCGCATGGCCGTTAACACGATAACTTGAGCAAAAATCGACATATCTTTACTGAACTTAGTTCACGTGCTTACTTGAACTCACTTTATCTTGGTATGAAAAATGAACGAAATCCGACTATGACCACGCCCAATTTTTCGATATCGAAAATTACGAAAAATTAAAAAAATGCCATAATTCTATACAAATACGAAAAAAGGGATGAAACATGGTAAGGTAATTGGATTGTTTTATTGACGCGAAATATAACTTTAGAAAAAACTTTATAAAATGGTTGTGACACCTACCATATTAAGTAGAAGAAAATGAAAAGTTCTGCAGGGCGAAATAAAAAACCCTTAAAATCTTGACAGGTATTACATATATAAATAAATTAGCGGTATCCAACAGATGATGTTCTGGGTCACCCTGGTCCACATTTGGTCGATATCTGGAAAACGCCTTCACACCACTCCCTTTTAAAACTCTCATTAACACCTTTCATTTGATACCCATATCGTACAAACGCATTCTAGAGTCAACCCTGATCCACCTTTATGGCGATATCCCTAAATGGCGTCCACTATAGAACTATGGCCCACTCCCTCATAAAATACTCTTTAATGCCTTTCATTTGATACACATGTCATACAAACACATGTCATACAAACACATTCCAGGGTTTCCCTCGGTTCATTTTCCTACATGGTTATTTTCCCTTATGTTGTCACCATAGCTCTCAACTGAGTATGTAATGTTCGGTTACACCCGAAAATAAACTTCCTTACTTGTTTTATTATGTAAATGCACAGTGAAGCAGTCTAATATGTAAGTATGTATGTCGTTATGAAATGAGAAACTCAGTTATAGCATTACGAAAAGCTACAGCAACAAATACAAATACCAATACGTCGACAGCGTAATTTAGAATTCTGATGTTCTCATGAAGTTTCCATGGCTTGTCCAAGGAAAAGCACAGGAATATTCATAGCAACGAACTGGCATTAGTGACACAAACAATTCTTGCAGAAACGGCAATGGCACCAACACTGGCCGCAACACCAGCGCTGGCATTAAGCGCCAGCACCGACTAGAGCAGAGCATACAATCTCGTAATACCAGTGCTCGAACAACAAAGAACTATGTGTAAATACATACATATAAAGATATCAACAAACAACAACATTGAGAATATTTTTTATGTGGTTCGCTCAGCTTTTTCCGTTCTCGTTTTCATGATTTGAAATAATTTTCTTTCATTTTCCTTGTTGTCCGTGCGTCTTTTTCATTTCGTTGATGGGATTTTATTAAAATCCAACGACAACCAACCAACCTGCCCGGCAGGCCACCCAACAGAACACAAATATACACCCAACTAAACAATTCCATCGACCCAAAACGACGATTTAAGATTGCATGAATGAATAACTTGTAGTACTTAAGAGTGAGTTGGAGTGTGAGGTGTGCGACCCCGAGGAGAGCAAGTACGTTATTTAATAATAAAAAGTAAAGCAATGTATTGAAATTCAAATTCTATGTTCGATTTATGGTTGCATTTGGAATCGTATGATTTGCTGCTGATAAGGTGTCATTGACAAGATCACAAGGTCGTTCAATGGAGATGTTTTGGCAGAAGGGGAAGGGCAAATGAAATTAGGTGACCACGTGGTGCATAATTGTTTGACATACATTTCTGACTATATAAATACAAACATTTTAGTTTTGTATAAGCCTAATATGCAGCGTTTCATTAGGCCAAGTTCACTCGTTGCGTTTCTTTACAAAGCTACCCCAGTAATTGAACGGATGAACTAGCTAAAAGGGCGCATCCCTTGAAGCTTGCTCCGTAGACGTCCCAATTAGACTAGGCGAGATTAAGCGAAGGCGAGACATGCACATGATCGGCCAACAGGAAAGGCGTGGGTTCAAGCGCGGAGCTGTAAAGTGTCGAAGATTATGTGTAGGTCTTACACCTTAAACTAACAAAGTTGCTTATATCATTAAAATGAGAGGACTGTAGACTCATGAAGGGTATTATGACTGGACACTGCCTTCTGGCGTCACATGCCTTTAAATTAGGCTTGGTCAGTGATAGCAGATGTAGGAAGTGCGGGTTGGAGGAGGAAACGATCGAGCACGTTCTGTGCTCGTGCCCTGCACTTGCCAGTCTAAGACTCCAGCTATTAGGAGTGATACAGCTGTCAGATCTAGAAGCAGCAAGTGGCTTAAGTCCTAGGACGCTTCTAGTATTTGTCAAGAGGACAGAGTTTTTATAACATAGGTCCTGGTTTTTGATAGGGTTTTGGTCGTTAAAACAAACTTCTGGTAACACTACGGACTCATTCAGTCTATGTGAGGTCCTCATGGACCGGGTAAGTTCAAACTAACAATTTTGGTTAAAATTTGACTTAATAAAAATTTTTTTGTAAAAGTGGGCGTGTTCGTCATCCGATTTTGCTAATTCTTATTTAGAACACATATAGTAATAGGAGTAGCGTTTCTGCTAAATTTCATCATGATATCTTCAACGACTGCCAAATTACAGCTTGCAAAACTTTAAATTACCTTCTTTTAAAAGTGGGCGTTGCCGCGCCCATTGTCCAAAATTGTACTAATTTTTTATTCTGCGCCATAAGGTCAACTAACCTACCAAGTTTCATCGCTTTATCCGTCTTGGTAATGCATTATCGCACTTTTTCGGTTTTTCGAAATTTTCGATATGGAAAAAGTGGGCGTGGTTATAGTCCGATTTCGTTCATTTTAAATAGCGATCTGAGATAAATGCCCAGGAATTTGCATACCAAATTTCATTAAGATACCTCAAAATTTACTCAAGTTATCGTGTTTACGGACGGACGGACATGGCTAAATGAATTTCTTTTTTCGCCCTGATTCATTTTGATATATAGAAGTCTATATCTATATCGATTAGTTTATGCCGTTACATGGTACCGTTTTGCGGACAAAATTAGTATACTCTGTGAGCTCTGCTCAGCTGAGTATAATAATATGAATATATAGTAGGGGCGTCTTAACAAATTTTGTTTTGACGAGGACATCAACCAATCCCATTTGTCCTTTAAACGTTTACGGGGGTCGTCATCAGGTAAGGGCTGTCTTCTTTACCGAGTTTTTTTCTTGGTTAACATTGCAGTGTGGTTTGATTTGCGGGTCCCAAGCCCAGCGCACAACCAGCTCAGCAGGGATGAAAATATTACTTGCACCTTTATATACCGAGCCGATTGATATAAAGCAGACGCCCGCTTGCAGCCGCAATTTGTGGAGGACAGACGTTGCCGATGATATTCCAGCAGCTAGCCCTTAAACTGAGGATGTCAGAGTGGACTAGCCAGGTTGTCGCCTTCTTACATTAGCTCACTACTACTGTTCAGTAACTACCAAGAAGATACTTGGCCGTGCTGAATGACGGTCAGAAACTATTCCCAATTCCGTGGACTTCTACACACAGCCGCCATGACAACATTAGATGAAGCGGTTCTGGTAGTGTTCACAAGAAAAATTCTTCGGACCACTATACGTTGGCGATGGCGAATACTGGAGAATATTAAATGTTATTTTATACGAATAAAGATGATGCTCCGGCTGAGAAAGCATTTCTATCGGAATTCTTCCTTTGGGAGCATAGGAAGGGGGAGGGAGACGACGCTCACTCCGCTGGAAAGAACAGGTCGAAAACGATTTTGTTTTCCTGGTGTGACCAATTGGCGACAGTTAAGCCAGCGAAGAAGCTACTGGCGCGTGCCTTGTTGAGCGGCCATAATCGTTGAAACGGTTAAGCGCCAATTTAGTAAGTCTTAACAAATGATTGATTCCTCTTAAATAACTTTGTAGCATAGCTTACTGATAGCCAATTTCCGTGGCCATATGAACAAGCGCGGAATTAACAGACAAGGTGTTGGTTCTGTGGTGGGAAAGAAACTTCGCCGCCAAGTACTGCCATTCATGGTTGTGGACAAGCGTTTCGACGAAATCATAGCGAAGTTTTTCAATTTATTTTTATACCTTGCTTTCCTTGTACAGAGGGTATTATAACTTTGATTGGATAACGGTTGGTTGTACAGGTATAAAGGAATCGAGATAGATATAGACTTCCATATATCAAAATCATCAGTATCGAAAAGAAATTTGATTGAGCCATGTCCGTCGGTCCGTCCGTCTGTCCGTTAACACCGATAACTTGAGTAAACATTGAGATATCTTCCCCAAATCAATGTCATCAGCATATGCCAGTAATTGCACGCTTTTATAGTATATTGTTCCAGTGCGGTTAAGTTCTGCAGCTAGTATATTTTCTCCAGCATCAAATTAAAGAAATCGCACGATAGGGGGTCACCCTGTCTGAAACCTCGTTAGTTTCGAACGGCTCGGAGAGATCCTTCCCAATTCTGACTGAGCTGATGGTGTTGCTCAACGTCATTTTGCACAGCCGTATAAGTTTTGCGGGGGAAACCATTTTGGGAACCAGCATCAACACTAGCAACAACATCAGCACTGAAATCCAGCGAAGAATCAATCTTGCCATAAATGCTACTTCGGACTAGGTAGGCAATTGAAAAGTAAAGTCCTCTCTCGGCGAACGAAAATCATACTCTACAAGTCACTTATCGTACCCGTCCTGCTATATGGGGCAGAAGTATGGACCATGACAACAGCAGATGAAGCGGCTTTGGGAGTGTTCGAGAGAAAATTTCTTCGAAAGATTTATGGACCTCTACGCGTTGGCGATGGCGAGTACCGAAGAAGATTTAATGATGAGCTGTACGAGCTATACGCAGACATCACATAGTCCAGCGAATTAAAACGCAGCGGCTGCGCTGGCTAGGCCATGTTATGTCGAATGAAAGATGATGCTCCCGGCCAAGAAAAGTGTTTCTATCGGAACCGTTTAGTCGGTTAGCGCCATTAAGTAAGTAAGTAAGTATCTTCCCCAAATTAGGTACACGAACTTATCTGGACCCAGGATAGATTTGTATTGGAAATGAGCGAAATCGGATGATAACCACGCCCACTTTTTATATATATAACATTTTGGAAAACACAAAAAACCTGTTTATTTAGTAAATAATACACCTAGAACATTGAAATTTGACGTGTGGACTGTTACTGAGACTCTTGATGAAAAATTAAAAAAAAATTTTAAAATGGGCGTGGCACCGCCCACTTGTGATAAAATCAATTTTACAAATATTATTAATCATAAATAAAAAATCGCTGAACCTATCGTAACAAAACTCTGCAGAGAGGTTGCCTTTACTATATGGAATGCCTTGAAAAAAATTAACGAAATCGGTTAAGGACCACGCCCACTTTTATATAAAAGATTTTTAAAAGGGTCACGGACGAATAAAATAAGCTATATCTTGCAAAAAAGAGCTTTATATCAATGGTATTTCATTTCCCAAGTGGATTTATAACAATAAATAGGAAAAACTTCAAATTTAAAAATAATGAGCGTGGCACCGCCCCTTTTATGACTAAGCAATTTCTATGTTTCGGGAGCCATAACTCGAAGGAAAATTTAGTTCAGAATAGAACCATATATATATGTATTGTGACGAATATTAGCAACACTAAGGGATACTATCATCTCTAAGCCGATACTAAGCAGTCACTTGTATCTACATAAATAAATCAATCATTATGTCTACACATATGTACATACAGCGCCGGAGAGATACTCACAAAAGTATGCAATCATCAGCAAAGTAGCTCTCACACATACATATGCATATTTCTGAGATACTCACAAAAGTATGCAATCTTGAGCGAACTAGTAAATTCTAGAAGAAGAAACGCCTAGAAATATGCGAACGAGGAAACCGAAGAGTATAAAAGCAGCACCAGCTGAGGCATGAGCAATCAGTTTGATTTAAGCACGCTATTGGTTGCGAAGTAGTCGTGTTATGTGAGTATTCTAAATAAAGACCATTTTGCATTATTGAATGTTGGAGTTATTTCATTCAATAGTTTAGCGATACGAAAGTTAACAGAAGGTTGCAAATAAGAGGAATTTCACTAAATTCGTTACAGTATTATTTGGGTGCCTTGTAACACTATTAAGCACACAAAACAAACAACAACAGCATTTCGAGTGTGCAGCTGGGTATGTAATGTTCGCTTTCACCCGAACTAGGATTCCTTACTTGTTTAATATGCGCTTACGCGCCAACATGAAAACATTTATTTATAAAATTTTGCCAAACTCTGGGGAATAATTTCTCACAATAAGAACAGACAAGCGCGATTTTATCAGGACTTCCTCAAACCTGGAATTTTTAAGAAGTGATAGCTTTGCCCCACTCTACTCAGAAGATTTTGATAAACTTTTGGACAGCGCATTTTGGCCGCCAGGGGCTTTTGTTCGCGAATTTGTGCATAAGACTATTGAGATTACTCAAAATGTAGCAAAAATTCCTCCTCAAAGTTCCGATCCAAAAAACTTAATTTAATATCTTGCTTAAGCATTTACTATCAAAACGTTAGAGGCTTAAATACTAAATTAACTGACTTATATTTGAAAACCATTCACTGTAACTATAATATTATTGCTTTTACCGAAACATGGCTGAAACCCAATGTTTTAAATTCCGAAATTTTTTGTGGTGAGTATCAGACCTATAGAAATGATCGCTTAAATAGGAACGGAGGTGGTGTCTTGCTAGCTGTACATTCTTCAATTCATCTGAAGATGTTAATTTAGCCGAAGTTGATTCCATCGAGTTTAAATGCATCCGAATCTTACTAGACCGGGGTTATATTTACTTAGCCGTTTGCTATATTCCATCGTCTTCTGATCTATCAGCGTATATGCACCATATTTCACTGTTACAATCAGTCAATTCGATGATAAAGTCCACGGACTCAATGATTGTTTTAGGCGACTTTAACCTGCCACATATATCTTGGAATACCGTTGATCACAATATTGTCCCCGTATCATCCAAGATGCATAACAATGACTTTTTGGATGGAATTACTGATCTTTGCCTTAATCAGATCAACTTCTTTCCAAATAAGTATGGAAAATTCTTAGACTTAGCATTTGTTGACGACATATCTAAATTCTCTATAAATCGGTGTGAACCTCTTGTTTTGCCAGAAGACGCTTACCATCCTTCTCTTGAGATAACTTACGAAATCATAAGCAACGAAGTCGGCTGCACTAACAAAACATGTGTCTCTACCAGATGCTTTGATTTTTCCAAAACTAATTTCAACAATTTAAATAAAGAGCTTTCTGAGATAACTTGGCCTCGATATAAAGAGGATGTAGAGGAAAACGTTTTACATTTTAATAAAACCATTTATACTTTATTTGAAAAACATGTGCCCAAACGCAAATGCTCGTACATTGAACCAGTGCAAGCCTGGTTTACTAAAGATTTAAAAGCTTAAAAAAATAAGAAATCACGTTTATTCAAATTATATAAGAGAACCGGTTTACATTCTCATTATGCACAGTACGCTATTTTTCCGTCATAAGTATTTTGAACTTAATAAAAAGTGTTATAAAGCTTACATATGTAAAATTAAAAGAAATATTATTTGCCACCCGAAGTCTTTTTATGATTTCGTAAATTCTAAACGCAGAACTAACGGATTTCCTTCTGCCATGAAGTTTAGAAATAGCATTTCCAGCGACGATCAAGAGATTGCAAACTTCTTCGCTCAATTCTTTCACTCTAATTACTCTGCTGTGGTTGATTCATCACCTACAAATTATCCGTATGAGCTCCATTCTAGTAACTCATATATGCCCCACATTTGCTGCCTGAAGATGTTCTACTACATCTAAAGACCCTAAAAGAATCCTTAAATACGGTCCCGATTTGATCCCAACATGTTTTCTTAAAAAATGTGCGGAATACATTTACCAGCCCTTACTGATCTGTTTAACCTCTCTTTAAAAATGGCATTTTCCCGACGGCTTGGAAGGAATCTTTTCTTATCCCACTCCATAAAAAAGGAAGCAAGTCGTCTATTGAAAACTATCGTGGAATAGCAAAGCTCTCCGCTATCCCTAAGCTTTTCGAAGCAATCGTTACTAATCACCTTACATTTTCGATTTCTACATTGATAGATAGTTCTCAGCATGGCTTTTGTAGAGCCAAATCAACCACAACCAATTTGCTTGAATTTACAACTCACGTCTTTAATGGGTTTAGAAACAATCATCATACCGACGTTATATACACTGATTTCAGCAAAGCATTCGACAAAGTACGCCACTCATTACTTGTTTATAAACTCGAATTGCTTGGTTTTCAACCTGGCCTAACTCGCTGGATCTCCTCCTATCTTTGCGGTAGAACTCAAAGAGTAATTTTTAAAAAAATGTGTTCGAATGTCATCGATGTTACCTCCGGTGTGCCTCAGGGCAGCCATCTCGGTCCTATTCTGTTTTTGATCTTTATAACGATGTTTCCACAACTATAAAATATTCTAAAATTTTAATGTATGCCGACGACGTAAAACTTTTTAAGTCATACGCGTCGGTTGAAGAACGTTCTGTACTCCAGGCGGATTTAAATCGTTTAGTTACTTGGTGTAATGCGAATTTTATGCCTCTCAACATAGAAAAATGTAAATCCATGTGTTTTTCACGTGGGAACATACAGCCAGCTTCCTACACAATTAATGGCCAAACTCTGGAAAGCGTTGATGTTTTTGTCGACTTGGGAGTTACAGTGAATTGCAAACTTAGTTTCAACCCTCATATTAATGGCGAGAGGAGTTTTAGCATTTGTGAAAAGATGGACAAAGGAGTTTAGTGATCCTTACGTTACAAAAACCCTTTTTACATCATTGGTGAGGCCGATATTAGAATATGGATCGATAATTTGGAATCCGCGTTATCAAGTTCATGTGGATAGACTAGAATCAATTCAAAAACAGTTTTTACTTTTCGCCTTTAGAAATCTTCAATGGGACTCTCCGTATAATCTTCCTTCTTACACTAATCGATTAAAACTAATAAATCTTCCTACCCTTGCAAGTCGTAGAGAAATGCTAGGTGTACTATTTATGGCTAGACTTTTAAATGGATCGATTTCAAGCCCATTTCTATTGAACAAAGTAAACTTGAATGTTCCATGCCGAGTTTCAAGGCATTATAAACCTATAATTCTTAAACAATGCAGAAGCAATTTCCAACTACACGAACCTTTTCTATGTTTGTGTGAAGATTATAACTCTCACTCGAGAATAATTGATGTTTCGGACTCGCTCTTTGCCTAAAAAAGACGGTTCTATCTTCTCTTAATAATTAAAAAATTATATTTATACTTTTAGTCTATTGTATTTTGTGAATCTATATTTCTCAGCTGATGAGTTTCTCTGTAGCTGAGCGGTTTTAGATCTCGGCGCTTAAGAAGCCACTGCCTCTCAAAGACTCGGTAACAAAAAAATTATAAGTAACACATAAATAAGAATTAGGATACAAAAAAAATAAAAATGACAAAAAAAAACAGTATTAGCCTGGTTTCATCGGGCCACTTGAGGGCAGTGCGCTGCCACAACGTCCGAGAGAGAGAGGCGTGACAATTTTGATTATATTTCAGACTTTTTTTATATGTGGTATGTAGAGATTTTATGATGAAATACAGTGAAATTGCAGTACGATAAGTACTTTCGGCCAACCGATTATGGGATCCCGACATTGCGTGCCCCGCCATGATATTAAAATCAAGCTGGGCGACTTTAAGGCCAAGGTGGGTAAGGAAGGGGTCTTTGGAGCTACAGGCGGAAAACTTAGCCTCCACCATGTAACATTTCCCATACGATTTACGCTGATTAACCTCGCCGCGGCTTGAAATATGGTTATTTGCAGTAAGATCCAACCTTATAAGATACAAGAAACGAAATTGATCAGTATCCTGGAAGTGCGCACTGTACGAGGTCCAATTATCGACTCGGACCATTACCTTCTCGCAGCCAAGATATGTACACACCGTAAAATGCTGCTCACGAAACAGACAGTTGATGATTATTTCACCCCACCTGTGTAGTGGAAGTATATTTCTGTCTCATTACAGCAAACTTGACCTCCCTTTGTGCTCCCAACTGGCATCAGTGACTTTTTACAAAACGACCAAAATCGCTTAGGCGATGGGGCGCCTATTAATGATGATGTTGATGATGATAGCCGATTCATAAATTCAAGCCCTCCTATAGCCCTCGTACGGTCAGTCACTTAAGTATCCCGATTCAGCTCTTGCCGGAAAGAGTCTCCTGCATTCATAATCAAGAGAATTTACTTCTCTAGAAAGCAAACTTTTTGGTTGTGCTTGGATGACGCCACTGGTGTACATAATACATACGCATGTAAGTACTTATATCAGACAATAATATATAATAAAATGGCGCAATATACTTATGTACCGCCGAGTAGATTAAGGCCGAGCTTCTTTTCTAATTCTTAGTATGGTGCTTTTTCATTTTTCCTACCTGCAAATTGGCGCAACCCACCTGCTGAGAGGCGCCTGAAGGCGACCCCGTTTTAGACAATGTTTCATAAGTAATAATGATGTTAGTTATCCCGTCACTTGAGCCGGGGACCAGTAGTTAGTTAAGCAACACACTTCCACTACACCACGACGACCGCCACTTATATATGAGCGGTGAAATTCAACAAAAAACGTATGTATATAAAAAAAATTGTACATATGTACTTCGCGCAAACATATGCACATACAAAACCGGGTGTGGGTTGATTTTGTACACAAGCAGCTCCAACAACAACCCGTCAGTAAATTTACGTAAATACCAGAGCCTGAACGCAAACTCAACCAAGTTATGGAAGCTTTTAGCCCCATCCAAAGCACGACCATGTAACATTGCGAGCCGAATAACGCGCAGTAGCAATGGCGACGTTAAATTCACTCATTTGATGTGGATCGACCCGCTTTCGTGGTACTGAACATTCAGTACAGTCATTGTGTCATCAAAATGAAGGCAGAAAAATACAACAACATGAAAAGCTGAATTGACAGCGCGATGCGTCATACGCATTGAAATATTCCACAATCAAGCGCAATACGTCCGTGGGCTAGCAGTTATTACGAGGCTGGGGGAACAAACCCGCGGTATCACCGCCATACAAGAAGTAGGATGCATGAGGCAAGGCAGAAGGAAGATAGGCCTTGCGACGTCTACTACAAATACTCAATTCGGAGCCAACGTGTCGATATTGTGCTGGGAAAGAAACTTCGCCGCCGAGTACTGTCGTTCACGGCTGTGGACGAGTGTGCCGCCGCGATCCGCATCAATCCGAAGTTTTTCAATGTCAACTCTTTATATAGGTTTACGAACCAATTGGACAATGCAGAAGACAGGGATGAAAACTTATTCTCTGAGATGAGCGACTTTAACGCCAGGATGGGCAAAGATGGAGTCTTTAGTTCTATAGTCGGAATATTTAGCCTCCACGATGTAATATTTCTAATTGATGTAATATGGCTAATAATGGCTAATATGAACCTAATCGGATGCGGGG
>JARSSU010011075.1:0-34702 GCA_029619165.1 Eurosta solidaginis
CGCGGGTTGGGGGGTTAGAATATACCCGCGGTAGGTATGCCTGTCGTAAGAGGCGACTAAAATACCGGATTCAAGGGGTTTGTGTAGCGCATCCCTTTCAGGTTGCCAGCGCAATACATAGCTTCTCAAACCCAATTGTCAACCTCACCTATCCGTAGCGAATCCTGTTTCATTAACAGCCGATGCTCTGGCGAACCCGAACTCGTCATGGATCTAGGGGGTGGGAGGGCGGTATGGTCTAGAAGATCTCATGTGGTCATAACAAATCATTCCCGAGATGGTCGTGTTTGGTACCGGAAAGTACAGGATCTGCATCCGGCAAAGGACTATCAACTCGATAACACTCCCAAGGCCTTCGGGGAGTGTACTTATCGCTACAACAACAACAAAAACAACAGCATACTTCAAGAAACTAATCGATAGGGTTGAACTTGACCCTTGGGCTTACAGGCCCGTGACGGCTAAAACTTAAAGATAGATATCAGCGCAAACTTCAAGGCCGATATTAATGAGAACAAGTTTCGGAACTCTTTTTCCGACACAAGATTACTGCACTTATTAAAGAGAGGGCACCGACGATCACATGGATAACAAAGCAGGAGTTACTATAGGTAACACATAGAGTGGCCGATAATAAGTACCCAGGCTCCGATGGAGTACCAGGTATAGCTTTACAAGTAGCGAAAAGTTCTGAAACATCAATATTTGCTGATCTCTTCAACGTCTAGGGAGTCTTTTCCGCTCATGGAAACGGCAAAGACTGCTCCTTTTGCTTAAAATTAGTAAGATGCCCGCGACCAGCCATCCTCATACAGGCTACTTTGTATGCTGGATTCTATAGCAAATACTAGAGAATAGTGTCAGTAAGCGTCTACAGAAGAGATTCGAAGTGGTTTTGGTGAGCCTAAAGCAGGTTGTCGATGAGTAAGTTCTAACTATAGGTGATTATTAAATACATTCTAAGTCTTGATTGGCGTAATAAGGTGTAAATATTGACTCAAAATTAACTTTCAAGAAGAACTTCAGATCGGTAAGGAAGAAAGTTTCTGAAGCTAGTGGAGCCCTATTGTTTATAATTCCCAACAGCGGTGGGCATGGCGAACTACCCGTCAGCTTTTATCCAACGTAACAAGCTATATAATATTATACGCGGCATGAAATGACCGACCTGCATGTCACTGGCATCGCGTGATAATCTAAAGATACAAAAAAAGCCGCAACGTCACAAAGTTAATTAGGTGGCAAGAACGTTGGGAATAATCGAGAAAAGGGCTAAATTACCACCACGGTAGTTTGAATAAGGGTTTGCATAAGCATAGAAAAGAGGAGGATCTCTTCTGCCCACACTATCCCACATAATTGGAAAACGCGGGACTCTTAATTTTCATTCCCTCGTTTTGTTAGTAAATGACTCTCTTTACACAGAGTTTTTGGGGAGGAACCTTACATTATAAATTTAGTTCCCTTAATTTGAAGACACATACAGTGTTGGACTGCTGTGAGCAAAACGGCGTTTCTGGTTACCACGCGATTGATGCATGCAAAGCAGCGGCGATTATGTTACTCACTCGGCGCATTGCTGCCCTAGATGAACTTATTTCGTATATCAGTCCACAAATATAATACTGTCCTTTCTCCCATTTATTCCTTTTTATCTTTTAACTACTTTTTCTCTCCCGGTTTTCTCTAATATTTCCTCTTTCTCTATAATTATATTTACCCTTTAGCTCTAACACTCTTCTCATGTCCTCTTTCTCCCTATTTCCATGCTTCCCTCTTCTCACTCTCTCCTCCTTTTCTTTGCCCTCGATGTTCTTGTAATCGAGTTCCCTAGTGAGCATGATGAGCGCACGGTTTGCTGCTTCCGGTAACGCCCTCTCTTACCTTTTGACGGTTTTAGAAAACGTATATGGTGAATCTAGTGCTTTGAGCGCTGCCTGGTTGTATGAGTATATATGTATGTCACCGTCGCTTACCCAATTCTCTAAAGAAAAGACAGGCATTCGCTATACCTAGTATCCCTTTTTGAAAGATACTGGCTGAGTTTTGAAGACGTATAGATGTTGCGACTCATCAAGACTGCAGGCAATTTTGGATTCGTCGGTATAGAGTAAAATGACACTCTCTTTGTTAGCGTTGCAGGGTAACCAATACTTTCTTGAGAAAAACCTTGGTTACGGCAATGGTTGCGGTTATATTTCTTGTTACGGGAACATCCATGGCAGCGTTAAAGTTGCAGTTAGAGTGACGGTTAAGGTTACGGTTACGCCTAAGGTTTTGGTTAGGGTTACAATTACGGATACTGTGTCGATTTAGGTTACAGTGCTGGTTAAAGTTACGTTGTCGGTTATGTTTGCGTTGTTGGCTAAAATTATTACTGCGGTTACGGTTACGGTCTCGATTAAGATTGCGATTACCATAAGGGTTATAATAACTTCTTGTATGATGGCTACTTATAGGGTAATTAATGCGTTTACGGTTACGGTTGTTATTACGGTTACAGCAAAGAAGTCTGTTAGATTGCGATTATGATACCGGTTACCAAAACGGCTTGTACTAAAGTTACTAATACGCTAATGATTGCGTCTACAGTTGTAGTTACGATAACGTTTGCGCTACTCAGAGATCAAGTAGCACTGTAATGTTGCATGTATAAGAAAAGAAAGGCGTGGCTTACTTACCAGCTGACAATCATCGGCACTAAAAGCATTTTTCACTTGTTTAACTATTTTTTATCGATATCGCAATATGGCCTGCGATAATTATTTATTATATTTTAATTTTTTCAAACCAACAATAGTGATAAATAAGCAAGAAAGTAAATTTTAAAAAGTCAACACAACCATAGCGAAAAATAAAATTACTCAACGCACTGAAAAAAAAATTTTAAACAAAATTAATAAAACGTGCCATAAGGCGTGCGCACATTGAGTGAAAATGGAGTAAACATCAAATTTTCTTTGTAACACTGTTGTTGCTATTGTTTTTGTTCGTTCAGCGCTAGTTCAGACAGTTTTAGTGCAGTTTTATGCAGCAGTCTGTAATCGCTTGTTGGCTAGCCGTTGGCAGGTCTCTTTTACGACGGCATCGGTCAGAAATCAAACATTGAGGTTGGATGTTATGTAATTATGACTTACTGATGAAGCTCTACTCATACAAACAAACAAACATACCTACACTTACATGCATTGTATGGCGTGCATAGTGGGGAATTGGTAAACAGCAATTTAGAGAAGTGGGCGCGCGCATATACAGTTATTATTGCCACAAATTACAACATTCAAGCAAAAGAGGAAAAAAGAAACAAGTAAGGAAGGCTAAGTTCGTGTGTAACCGAACATTATATAATCAGCTGAGAGCTTTGGAGACAAAATAAGGGAAAATGACCAGTTAGCAAAATGAACCTAGGGTAACCCTGGAATGTGTTTGTACGATATGGGTATCAAATGAAAGGTGTTAATGAGTATTTTAAAAGGGAGTGGGCCTTAGTTCTATATGTGGACGCCTTTTCGGGATATCGCCATAAAGGGGTGACTCGAATGCGTTTGTACAATATGGTTATCAAGTGAAAGGTGTTAGTAGGGGTTTTAAAAGGGAGTGCCCCTAGTTGTATATGTGAAGGCGTTTTCGAGATATCGACCAAAATGTGGACCAGTGAGACCAGAACATCATCTGTCGGGAACCGCAAATTTATTTATATATGTAATATCACGAATAGTATTCCTGCCAAGATTCCAAGGACTTTTGATTTCGCCCAGCAGAAGTTTTTAATTTTCTTCTAGTTTATATGGTAGGTGTCCCACCCATTTTACAAAGTTTTTTGTTGTTGCTGTTGTTGTAGCAATGCTCGCCCCACCTAATAGCCGCAACCGATCACAAATTGTCATCAATATCCTCTAACGGGAGTCCAAGGAAACTTGCCGTTTCAACAGGGGTGGACCATAAGGAAAGGGGTGTTAGAGGCGTTGGTTCCACATTACAATTAAAGAGATGGTTGGTGTCATGTGGGGACACATTGCAAGCAGGGCATACATTTTGTATGTCGGGGTTGATTCTGGATAGGTAAGAGTTTAACCTGTTACAGTATCCAGAACGAAGTTGAGCAAGAGTGACACGCGTTTCCCTGGGGAGTATGCATTCCTCTTCTGCGAGTTCTGGATATTTTTCTTCAAGTACTGGATTCACCGGGCAATTCCCGACATAAAGGTCCGACGCCTGTCTATGGAGTTCACCAAGGACCAAGGACCTGCTTGTGTTTTTCCGCTTCATACGGCTGGGTTCTCAGGTGCCGTATTTCCTCAAAATGCTTACGGAGATGACTCCTTAGGCCCCTAGGCGGTGCTCGTTCGTCAATCAGATGTCTGTTGGGATGCCCAGGTTTCTCGGTATTCAACAGAAACTGTTTGGTCAGCATCTCATTTCTCTCCCTGATGGGGAGTATTCTCGCCTCATTATGCAGATGGTGTTCTGGGGACATAAGAAGACAGCACGTGGCGATTCTGAGAGCCGTATTTTGGCAGGCCTGTAGTTTCTTCCAGAGGGTGGTTTTTAGGCTTGGCGACCATATGGGTGCCGCGTAGCACGTAATCGGCTGGCTAATTGCTTTGTATGTGGTCAAGAGCGTTTCTTTATCTTTTCCCCAGGTACTGCCAGCAAGGGATTTGAGGATTTTATTACGGCTCTGAATTCTTGGAACAATTGCGGTTGCGTGCGCACCAAAATGTAGATCCTAATCAAACGTCACACCCAAGATTTTGGGGTGTAGGACAGTCGGTAGCGTAGTGCCATCGACGTGGATGTTCAATATGGTCGACATTTGGGGCGTCCATGTTGTAAATAAGGTCGCGGAAGATTTAGTCGGTGACAATGCCAGGTTTCGCGAGGCGAAAAAACTGGAGAGATCAGGGAGATAGCCGTTTATTTTATTGCATAGCTCATCGATCTTTGGGCCTGGGCCTGTAGCCCTTATTGTGCAGTCATCGGCGTAGGAAACGATTGTGACTCCTTCTGGTGGTGAAAGTAACTTAGATATGTAGAAATTAAACAAAAGCGGGGATAGGACACCACCCTGTGGCACCCCTTGTTTAATTCTCCTTTGTTTTGATGTTTCGTTTCTGAATTGCACCGATGCCTGCCGACCACCCAGATAATTTGTGGTCCACCTTTTAAGACATGGGGGAAGGGTAGACCCTTCCAGGTCTTGCAGTAACGAGCCATGGTTGACGGTATCAAAAGCTTTTGATAGGTCTAACGCTACGAGTACTGTTCTATGGTGGGGATATTGATTCAAACCGCAATTTATCTGGGTGCTAATGACATTTAGCGCGGAGGTAGTGCTATGGAGTTTTCTGAAGCCATGCTGATGAGGGGCTAGCTGCAAATGTGCTTGGAAATAAGGGAGCAAAATGGCTTCAAGCGTCTTTGCCACTGGCGATAGGAGAGATATCGGACGATATGACTCACCTACGTTATCTGGTTTCCCAGGCTTTAGTAGCGGGACCACCTTGGCCATTTTCCATTTCTCGGGTATGACGAAGGTGGAAAGAGACAGGTTGAAGACATGCGCTAAATATTTGAAACCCTCTTTCCCTAGGTTTTTAAGCATCGGCATGGCTATGCCGTCTGGGCCCACTGCTTTGGATGGTTTAGCGCGACCAATGGCGTCCTCAACCTCTCTAGCGGTGATGGTAATTGGTGACGCGCTGAGTTTGTGTTTATGTGCGTGTCTATTGGCTCTCCGTCTATCTTTGTCGACCGTAGGATGCATTATATATTGTCGGCAGAAAGCGCTCGTGCATTTTTTCGCATCCGACAGCACCTTATCGCCAAAGGCGATGGAAACTTTGTCTTTGTGCTTAGTCGGATTCGATAGGGACTTTACGGTGGACCAAAGTTTACCTACACCGGTAGAGAGGTTACAACCTCTTAGGTGCTCTTCCCATTTCGCCCGCTTGTGTTCGTCCACAAGCAATCTGATGCGTTGGTTTATATCCCTTATTTGGGGGTCGCCTGGATCAAGTTGTCTTATAAGGTCGCGTTCCCTCGCTAAGCTCGCGGCCTCCGCCGGGAAGTGGGGCCGGATTTCGGGAATTCTCCCGGCGGAAATGAAATGTGCCGAGGCGGATTCAATGACCTTACGGAAGGCACGCTCCCCTTGGCGGGCATCAGTCGGGATAGGGAGGACAGCAAAGCTGTTGTCTGTTGAAGATTTGTATTCTTCCCACTTTCCTTTTTTGAAGTTTATGAAAGTGCGTTTTTCGGTGACGATGAAGTCGGCGGTAAGCTCGAGCGAAATAAGTATGGGCAGGTGGTCGGATGCCAATGTTACCATCGGCTGCCAGTTGACGCAGTTTACGAGTTCTGCGCTCACGATTGAGATATCTGGCGAGCTATGACAGCTTCCTACCATACGTGTGGGGGCGTCTCCGTTTATTGTGCAGAACGTCGTTTCGTCTATTTGATCCGCCAACATCTCACCCCTACTGTCCGCCCGCAAGTTTGAATGCCATAGGTCGTGATGGGCATTGAAATCGCCTAAGATAATGCGATTATTGCCAGTGAGTAAGGCCTCGATATTAGGGCGGTATCCACTGGGGCAACAGGTGACAGGAGGGATGTAGATATTGATGATTTCTAGATTTGCATCGCCTGACCGGACAGATAGGCCTTGACGTTCTAAGACATTGTCACTGCGGTCGATGCCAGGATCAAATATATGATATTGCACAGAGTGGTGTATAATAAACGCGAGGCCGCCTCCATTTCCGCTCTCGCGGTCATTTCCTGTGGATATTATAACCAGAGCAGGTCTGCAATGCAGATCTTGCTGTGAGTTTAGTCTCTTGAATCGCAGCAATGCGGATGTTGTGCCGCTTCATGAAATCGACTATCTCCGTAATCTTCCCAGTTAGTCCATTACAGTTGAACTGCAGAATTCTGAAGTGCATGAGGGGTGACGCCGCCATTCTAGGGGTAAGTGAGGGGTGACTACGCCTAGGTTGTGGAAGGCCAGGACGCAATTGCTGTTGTGGCCTTTGGACTGGGCGCCCTTGGGCAAGCATTGGGGTACCCGGATGATTTGGGTTTGCGACCTGGCAACATGGCGCGATGAAACCCGTCGAGGGGTTACCGTCGCGGAGACCAGAACATCTAGGAAAGTGGCACCACCCAAGGCAGGAGCTGCATTGAGCGGATGTCGCAAACCTGTATATTCTGTGCTGGCAGACGGTGCAAACGGAGGCAGGGACTAAGAGTCTGTTTCCCTGACCTGCACGATTGCTGCCAGAAAAGAGGGGGGGAGAAGAAGACGGGGGCAGGGGCTGATGCTCAGCATTGCTACCAGCTCTACTACGAAGGTAGTAGTTATGAGTGGTATCAGCTGTTTGAGTTGTTGGCGCCGTGGGGCGCGAGCAGCAGCGGGTACTTGTTGTGGCTTGCTGAGCAGCGAAGCTGCTGGAAGGTAGTGGGGATACGCTTAGGCGTAGACTACGGGACGCCCTTGGGCGTGAGCAGCAAGGAGCCACAAAATATTTATAAAAGTTACGTGGACGTCTGGTTTTGGGATCAAGCCCAGAACAACCTGTCCGATGCAAAGTTTTTTCTAAAGTTATAGTTTGGGTCAATAAACCAATCCAATTACCATGTTTCATCTCTCTTTTCATATTTGGTATAGAATTATGGCATTTTTTCGTTTTTCGTAATTTTCGATATCGACAAAGTGGACGTGGTCATAGTCGGATTTCGGCCATTTTTTATACCAAGATAAAGTGAGTTAAGGTAAGTACGTGAACTAAGTTTAGTAAAGATATATCGATTTTTGCTCAAGTTATCGTGTTAACGGCAGAGCGGAAGGACAGACGGTTGACTGTGTATAAAAACTGGGCGTGGCTTCAACCGATTTCGCCCTTTTTCACAGAAAACAATTATCGTCCTAGAATCTAAGCCCCTACCAAATTTCACAAGGATTGGTAAATTTTTGTTCGACTTATGGCATTAAAAGTATACTAGACGAATTACATGAAAATGGGCAGAACCACGCCCATTTTGAAATTTTCTTTTATTTTTGTATTTCGTTGCACCATATCATTACTGGAGTTGAATGTTGACATAATTTACTTTTATACTGTAAAGATATTAAATTTTTTGTTAAAATTTTACTTTAAACAAATTTTTTGTTTACGGGCGGACGGACGGACCGACATGGCTAAATGAGTTTCTTTTTTCGCCCAAATCATTTTGTTATATTGAAGTCTATATCTATCTCGACTAGTTTATGCCATTATGGATTACCGTTATGTGAACAAGGTTAATATACTCTGTGAGCTCTGCACAGCTGAGTATAAAAATGCATAATTTCGAGCATGAAAATTGCGATGTGTAGCAACAAAAAGTAAAGAAAAGTGAAAATCAGTTGAAATGAAAAAAAAGAAAACAATGATTATGACGAAACTTACTTCATTGTAAAAGTAAATAAGAATGGTTGGGAAAAGAGGAAAACCACATTCCTTGATTTGACGTCAAGCACGTTTAGTTGCAAAATCGCGTCGCCTGGTGAAGGTGCAACTAATATTGATTGCCGTCAAACAACTAAATGAATGGTTGAAAGCTCTTAGTCACTCAGTTGATGCTTGTTACATATACATGTACATATTAAAAACCATAAGGGTAGCCAATTTTTTTTGCGATATTGCTATCTGAAAATTTGTATATTATTTAAGAATTCATTAGCTTAACACCGGCTTATAATAATAGAATATTCACCATCGCAATATTCCAGTAAGCTTTCCCATCCTTCCTTTCAGTTTCTCTTAGAAAACATAGTAATTGAATATTTACTTATTATGAGCATGTGTTAAGCTCATGAATTCTTAAATAATAAGTATAAATTGAACACACCATTAAACAAACAAACCTAAATATGAAAATTTTTATTCTACAGAAAATTCTGTGAAACAAAATTACCCTACAGCTAAATATTTTGTGAAACTTGTTCCGTCCTGAAGTGGTTGTAATTTGTGTAGCCATTACTGAAACTATACCTACAGCTTTAACCATAACCATAAGTGTTACATCAACAATCACAATCCTGATGTTTACTGCAACCATAAAATATAGTAATATAGTCGTAAATCAACACTCACAAGATCGAAAGGGCTATCAAATGTTCGACCCCTGGAACCGATAATTTATTTTCCTCCGAACTACAAAACGAAATTGAAATGCTATGCCCCATACTCTCACACATGTTAAGCCCTGCCTAAAGCTTTGTCATATACCTGTTATGGTAAAAGATGATCCGAGGCAAAGATAGTCTTCACACCTAAAGGAGGGCAGCTTCACCAATAAAGCCTAATAATTGCAAGGCAATAAAGCTTACATCCTTTCTCGAAGAAACCCTGGAAAGATCTTGGATACGCACATTGGCAATAACATGAATATAGATAACCGTTCTACCTCCCAAAATGCATACTTAAAACGTAAATCCGTCAAGACAGCACTCAACGCCGTTGCCACTAAAAAAGCGATTGCCTTTAAGCACTTCACCCTATTTCCTAACCGAAAAGATGGGCTTTCACTATACCTAGTATCCCTTATTGGAAAATACTGGCTGAGTTTGGAAGACGTATAAATATTTCGATTGTTAGCTGTTCAGAGAAAAATCCCTCACCAACATCGCCGGCAATTTTAGACCCGTCGACGTACAGTGAGATTACACTCTCTTTGTAGGCGTTGCAGGCTGACCAGTCGGTTCTTGAGAGAAACTTTGGTTACGGTGATAGTTACGGTTATGGTTTTTATTATGGTAACATCTGTGACAGCGTTTAAGTTACAGTTAGAGTGACAGTTAAGGCGACGAATGTGGTTACGATTATGAATAAAGTTTTGGTTAGAGTAACGATTATGGATCCCGTGTCGATTAAGGTTACGTTGCTGGTTAAAGTAACGTTGTCGGTTATGTTTACATTGCCTGTTCAGATTACTGTTACGGTTACGGGATCGGTTAAGTCTGCGATTATGATACCGGTTAACACAACTGCTTGTATTATGGTTACTTATAGGGATATGGTTGCAGTTTCGGTTACGGTTATGGTCACGTTTACGGTTGTGGTGTTGCTGTTTCATCCCCTCTGGATTGGTATTGAAAATGAGCGCAATCGGATGATAACCACGCCCACTTTTTATATATATAACATTTTGGAAAACACAAAAAACCTGATTATTTAGTAAATAATACACCTAGAATGTTGAAATTTGACGTGTGGGCTGATATTGAGACTCTAGATAAAAATTGGAAAATTTTTTTAAAATGGGCGTGGCACCGCCCACTTGTCATAAAATCAATTTTACAAATATTATTAATCATAAATCAAAAATCGTTAAACCTATCGTAACAAAATTCGGCAGAGAGGTTGCCTTTACTATAGGGAATATTTTGAAGAAAAAATAACGAAATTGGTTGAGGACCACGCCCACGTTTATATAAAAGATTTTTAAAAGGGTCGTGGACGAATAAAATAAATTATATCTTTGCAAAAAAGAGCTTTATATCAATGATATTTCATTTAACTTGTGGATTTATAACATTATAAAGTGAAAAAAAAACTAAAATTTTTGAAAATGAGTGTGGCACCGCCCCTTTTAGACTCAGCAATTTTCTATGTCTCGGGAGCCATAACTCGAAGAAAAATTAACGGATCGTAATAAAATTGGGTGCACAGATTTTCCCTATAGCAGGAAATATTGCTAGAAAAAATGAACGAGATCGGTTAAAGACCACGCCCACTTTTATATAAGAGATTTTTAAAAGGTCGTAGACGAAAATTATAAGCTATATCTTGGCGAAAAAGAGCTTTGTATCAATTAAATTGAATTATAATATTATATTGGAAAAACTCAAATTTTTGAAAATGGGTGTGGCCCCGCCCCTTTTATGGCTAAGCAATTTTCTATTGGTTCGGGAGCGCCATCACTTGTAGCAAAAAATTAACGTGATCGTGAATGAAATCGTGTACGCATCATTTCTCCCATCAGCAGACATGATTTCTTGTAAGAAATCGGCCGACGCTGGATCGGCTTAAAGACCACGAGCAATCTTAGATATAAAACACATTCTAATGAGGTGTCGTCCCAGATACTAGAATAATAAGCTATAACTTAGCAAAAAATAGGTTTGAATCAATGATATTTCACTTATCAAATCTTATTGTAAGAGGAAATGGAGAGACATTTTTTTTAAACGGACGGTGCCACGTGTTATCTAAAAAGTAATTTATCTGAAATGAAATGTACAATTGAAGCTCACTCTGAGTATATAATGTTCGGTTACACCTGAACTAAGACACCTTTACTTGTTTTATTCTGATTTGTTTTATGTCCACTCACTGCATCTTTCGCCCCTTCCACGAGCAGATGTTTCGGGACATCGTTCAATATTGTGCATCTAACTGTAAAACTATCTCTTAGGTAAATCATAACATCAGAATCTATAAAAAATCTTATTCTACCAAAATGATTTCGAAAAAAAACCGCTCCAAACAATCTGTCCACCCTAATGTATGCTCAGCCAAGTAGCCTTTCCTTTGGCTAATTGCTGTAATAAAAAAGTTATCGTTTTATTTTTGCTATAGTA
This sequence comes from Eurosta solidaginis, assembly GCA_029619165.1. Lineage (NCBI taxonomy): Eukaryota > Metazoa > Arthropoda > Insecta > Diptera > Tephritidae > Eurosta > Eurosta solidaginis. Next base: position 11,630 of record JARSSU010011075.1, read on the forward strand.
TTTATTTTTGTTTGTTGGTATGTACTATTGTATGGTATATATTATTTTTCTCATTTAAACGGACCACCACCCAATAGTCAGTTGTGTAACTGATAATTACAGCTAAATCATTTTCTTACATTTAATGACATAGTGACAGAGGCCAAACTAGGAAGTATAGATTTCTACCCAGTAGACACTGATTATTTGAAGCTTTGTCATGGTAAAGATGATGGCTCGAAAAATAAGGAATAATTGTTGTTGCCGGTGTTGTTGTTGTAGCGATAAGGACAGTCCCCGAAGGCCTTAGAAGTATTATCGATACTTATGGTCCTTTGCCGGATGCAGATCCGGTACGTTCCGGTAACAAGCTCCATAAATTTACTAGCCCGACCATCTCGGCAACGATTTGGTACGACCTAACGACACCTTCTAGGCCATACTCCCTCCCACCCCCTAGATGCATCAGGAGTTCAGGGTCGCCATAGCATCGACTGTCAATGAAACAGAAGTCGCCACGGGTAGGTGAGGTTGGCAATTGGGTTGGAGAAGCTCTATATTGCGCTGGAAACCTCTTGAAAGGGTTACGCTACACAATCCCTTGAATCAATTTGGTATTTTAGTCGGCTCTTACGACAGGCATACTTACCGCGGGTATATTCTAAGCCCCCTAACCCGGGGGGGGGAGGAATAATGGCGTTGCTGCAATGTTCTGACAGCCTGTATATGCTATGAGTACATTATGGGACCACAGGCGGTTTCACTAAGCAGAATAGGAAAGAAACTCATCCTAAAAGGTTTTGATTATTTAACCATGAATATTGAAGTAGTGTACTCTCCACCCTAGAGGTTTTTATTGAGGTATGTATCCGGCTTATTTATTTATAGCAAAGATGTATGACTCGATTTGATGTCGGAAGGACCAAGTTTAATTTATCAAAATAAGATCTACATACAAAGCTTCCCCGCTGCCTACTCATAGGAACAAACGGGACCGCTTTCTTCTAGAATTATTTTTTATATATTATATTGACTTTTCGCTGAACAAAATCATTTTATACTCAGAACAAAATCTAGTTGCAACCAAAACGCACAAGCCTCTAACGAGCATCGGATCTTCACATTATAAAATAGCTCGTAAACCTTCATTTCAATATTCCATCATGACTCAAAATAGCATATTTGTAGATAGTTACTGACTTTCAGTGTCAGGAGGACGGACACTATGAGGCACAGTGGGTTGCATGAAATAATCTTGCAATTAAATTCTTTGCCCCGAAATTGTCTTGTTCCTCGAACTCCGTGTTTTGAGTTCAATTGCAATCTTCGTCATATGCAGAATCGAATGCGGCCCAAATGCCTCTGGGTTACTCCCCGGCGAATTCGGTTAAGAAACTAGAACAAATTCAACTATTACTTAGCGGTGGGGATACAAATATTGAGCTACACTAATTTTCCTCTGTTCTGTCCAAATCTCTCAGCAATATATTTCCTGGTCCTATCTTTGGATTATCATAAGAACCATTCTTTAAAGGCTCTGCATGTTTCAGTTTTTTATATTAATCACAGCGATAACAAAAGTAGAGTATTCAACGAATATTAGAAGGAGAAACAAGTATTGCTTCATCTCTTACCACTCTGCTTGTCCTGAATTGAAAGTACCCATAGTTCTAGCTCATGCATCAGCATTGATGTCCACGGTTCCAGCTCATTCACAAGCATTTTTACGATGAGAAATTCTATGAGTCTTATATTGGATCGATGGCAGAGGAATTGTCTTATTAGGTGCCCAAAAGTACCCTTTGGTTGGCAACCAAGCTTAAACTGAAAATATTTAATTCCGTATAAGTTTCCCAGAGAGTTGACGCTTCTCAAGGTGAATAAATTTAACCGCATCCTTATAAAACGGAATAGCGTATCTTAAAATTAAGCGACTGTTCGTTCTACTAACGCTACAGTCAGGCTGTATTGAACGGGTTGCTTAGATTGGTGAATCGCAAAGACGACCCATAGAAGCGCCAAGCCTACTGGAAAAATTTCATCTCCGTAGGCACTATGTTGATATTAGAATCCAAGAATAAAGGAATTTAATCTAAACAAGTAAAGGTGTCTTAGTTCGGGTGTAGCCGAACATTATATACTCAGCGTGAGCTTCAATTGTACATTTCATTTCAGATAAATTACTTTTTTACATAACACGTGGCACAGCCCATTTAAAAGAAAATGTCTCTCCATTTTCTCTTACAATAAGATTTGATAAGTGAAATATTATTGACTCAAAATTATATTTGCTAGGTTATAGCTTATTATTCTAGTCTACTACCCTTTTAAACTTGTTCTTAATATAAGTTGCCGTGGTCTTTAACCGATCTCGTCCATTTTTTCTAGAAATATTTCCTGCTATTGGGAAAATTTTTGTGCCCAATTTTATTACGATCCGTTAATTCTTCTTCGAGTTATGGCTCCCGAAATATAGAAAATTACTTAGTTTTAAAAGGGGCTGAGCCACGCCCATTTTTATAAAATTGAAGTTTTTCCTATTTATTGTTATAAATCCACTTGGGAAATGAAATTCCATTGATATACAGCTCTTTTTCGCAAAGATATAGCTTATTTTATTCGTCCACGATCCTTTTAGAAATCATGTATATAAAGGTGGGCTTGGTCTTTAACCGATTTCGTTAATTTTTCTTCAAAACATTCCCTCTCTGCTGAATTTTGTTACGATAGGTTTAACGATTTTTGATTTGTGATTAATAATATTTGTAAAATTTATTTTATCACAAGTGGGCGGTGCCACACCACCCATTTTTATAAAGAGTCTCCATATCAGTCCACATGTCAAATTTCAGCATTCTAGGTGTATTATTTACTAAATAATCAGCTTTTTTTTTGCCAAAATGTTATATATATAAAAAGTGGGCGTGGTTATCATCCGATTTCGCTCATTTTCAATACCAATCTATTCTGGGTCCAGATAAGCTCGCGCAACAAATTTGGTGAAGATATGTATGTCAATATTTACTCAAGTTATCGTGTTAACGGGCTGACGGACGGAGGGACATGGCTCAATCAAATTTTTTTTCGATACTGATGATTTTGATATATGGAAGTCTATACCTATCTCGATTCTTTTGTACCTGTACAACCAACCGTTATCCAATCAAATAATATACTCTGTGTGCAAAGCACGCTGAGTATACAAAATCAGCCGTCAACGCCGTTCTCAGGGTTCGATACCCAACATTTTAATAGAGGAAGCCTGACTTCTCATGGAGTCGCTTGTCACTCTGGTTCATTTAAGGTCTGGATATTGTAATAGGTTAAGTGTTAACATAACTATAATCAACAACGACATGCATAGCGTATTTCCCCCCACGCGGCCGCTAGGGTGTTCGGAGTCGGCATAAAACATCTCTTGACATTTGCGCCTCATTAGCTGAACATCTCATCGAACTCTAGCAGAAAAATCAGTAACAAAAACTACTGAAAAAAGCGCCCAGCAAACATTAACAAGCGCGAAAAATAAACGTGAATAACCAAAACAAAATACAACAATAACAGCAACCACAACAAAACGCATATGCAACTCTCGTTGGTGTCCATCAGTCAACAAAATGTACGGTCATCAATCATGCAATGCAAAGCAAATTATGTCACCAATCGAAAAGCAGGCAGGCAACAAACATCGCATTGGGACAACTGGTTCTTTTTGTTGTTATTGTGTTTTTCGAATCGAGAAAAGAGCGAAAGCAAATTACGTTGCATGCGAATTGCGGCTTCATTATTGTTGTTATTATTGATACACTTTTTGTTGCAATTACAGCTCTTGTTGTTATTGTTGTGATGTCAGTTTTAGTTGTTGTATTTTAAGTTGCTGTCATTCCATTTGGTGCTCTTGCTACTCTGGTTGTCTGGTAGTTTTCGGAGATGCTGATTGTTAAAAGTCACCATCACTTCGTATATGCGCATACATTTGATTGGAAGAAATGGCGATAGCCCACAAAAAAGTGTGACAAACAAAATAACAATAACAACAACAGCAAAACTACAAACACGGTAGCAAAAGTAACAATTTAGTTAACGCAACGTGCAACATAGATATGTAGATACTCCAGTTATGTCAACAACATTAATGAAGCAAACGTAATTGAGTTGATTGTTTCTTGTTGCTGGCGTTTGTTGCTTGTTGTTGTAGGTAGTCGTTGTAGCTCTTGTAATGCCTGTTTGATTTGGCATAATTGCTGTTGCAATAATCGACAATCAGCTGTTTGTTGTCTATATACAACATCATACACACGCAAAAACATATAAGAATTGATTACTTTCAGTTTTTATTTGTTCGTTTGTTCGAGCTAACTATCAAACTTATATAAAGCTTTCGCCACCAAAATTCTCTGACAATTGTCAAGAGATTGTAGTTCGTACAGGTGATCATTAAAACTCATTCGCTATACAGCGTTGCATTCTCGGACCGAAAAAACATCATCGGGAGAACTTTCTTCTTGAATACACTCATCTTTACTCAATACCCTCCAAGACTGCGAGCGTGCTTCGTCCAGGGAGAGGACTTTACTATTGAATTACTTACCTGAAGCCTCATTTGGTTTCGAAATGCTTGGAGTGGTCTTTGCCAGTATTTACGGAACTGGTGGTGTTGCTCAACATTATTTGGTAAATCCTTAAAGGGTTTGCAAAGAACTTTAACTCAGAAATAACAACACATAAGCAAGCAAATTGACATCAAGGTGTTGCGTGTTGAATCGATTATCTATCAAAATGTTTTGATATGATATCAAGCAAATCGCCAATTTGATTTCGAGAAGTTATCGATTTTTCATCAAAAATTTATCGATTTTTTTATAAAAGCGAACGATTTGCTACTAAACAGATATCGTTATATATTACATCGAAAAAATTTCGGTTTGTTATCGATATGGCATCAAAAAATATCGATGTATTTTAGGAAAAGTTATTGAATTGTTGTCAAGATGTCATCGATTCGCTATTGACATTTTATCGACTTATTAACGAAAAGTTATCGATTATGTTTAGAGATGTTGTCGATTGGTGATCAGAAAAATAAGGATTTGTTATAAAATAGTTATGTATTTACTTTAGAAAAGTTATCGATTTACTATCGAAACGTTATCGATATATTTTAAAAAAGTTATTTATTAATAGTTGGAAAGTTATCGATCTTTCATAAAAAACATTAATATTTGATCGAAAATCAATCGATTTGTGATCGAGAAAGTTATCGATTTCTCTTTGAATTGATAATAAGCGAATAATAGCATACCTTGTCGGTATCGATAGCCGACAAAACTCTTCTCGAAAAACCGAAATTTTTTGTTTCTGGTGAAGTTGTGATTTCACTTCAATCCCTGCGCGAGCTCTAATTTAAAACAATTGTTGCGCACAAAGTGAATATATGTATGCTTTTATCTTTACAACGGACGCTGGACTAGATAACTCTTTTCAGCTTCCCTACCATTGTAGCGCATATTAAGATGAGATTTAGGCAATATACGGTGCTGCTAAAGGCCTTGAAATCATGTGTCGAAGACACAAAGTCCATCGCTGGATGAGCAGATCTCTCAATGAGGTGGCCTAGCACTTTAATCTGGGCACAGGGATATTGAAGGCAACTGTGGAGCTGATAAGCTGGCCAGGTAGTGTACGGCCATATACATCCTTCCCGAAAATGATTCAGTGAGTATATCTATGGCCGCTTTATATCATGAGCACAAACACTATAAGCAACGAAAATATGCTCCGGTTAGTGCTTCCAACATGCAAGCCACCAAGACTGGTTTGGCTTTCCTATGATAAAAAACAGTCAGGCTATCGTACCTGATAAGAGCTCTTACTAGTCACTTTTTGATGGATACTCAGCCGCTAGGATGGACATCGAATCTTACGATGAATGCCTTTAACGCAGTTGTATTGAGAACGAAGAGGAAGGAGTGCAGCGTCTTCTATACCACTCTCCGGAACTAAATAGAACAAGTTGGCTGCTCTCGATCAATTGGCACATTGGTAGTCTTAGTGTCGGGCTGGGATGCAACTTTACATCAGGGTATACGCTACTTTTTTCAGTTCAATTTGCTAGCATGATTGCCTTTTATTGTTGCGCTCAAAGCGCTCAATTTAAATAGGTACAATAATCACAACACACAAAAAATTTTAAATTAAGCGCCTAGGGAAACAAAAAATCACAGCGCAACCTATAGCTTGCTCCAATACTGCAATCTCCATGCAGCAGCTTCCCTTTACGCAACAAAACTTTTTTTTAGAAGCTTACGTACTAAGCACTGCATTACGCATGCTGCGCCCTCATATTTTGCTTTGTGTGGCTTTGGGATCGCGTAATGACTCACAGAAATTGTGGTTGGACATGAAATGATACCAAATGCAACATTAGCAAGTAAGGAAGGTTAAGTTCGGGTGTAACCGAACACTACATACTCAGCTGAGAGCTTTGGAGACAAAATTGCAGAAATTTTTCATTTTCTTCTACTTAAGAAAAAAAGTTTTTCCAAAGTTTTTTATAAAGTTATATTTGGCGTCAATAAACCAATCAAATTAACATGTTTCATCCCTTTTTTCGTATTTGGTATAGAATTATGGCATTTTTTTTCATTTTTCGCAATTTTGGATATCGAAAAAGTGGGCGTACATATAGTCGGATTTCGGCCATTTTTTACAACAAGATGAAGTGAGTTCAGATAAGTACGTGGACTAAGTTTAGTAAAGATATATCGGCTTTTTGCTCAAGTTATCGTCTCAAGGGCCGAGCGGAAGGACAGACGGTCGACTGTGTATTAAAACTCGGCGTGGCTTAAACAGATTTCACCCATTTTCACAGATAACAGTTACCGTCATAGAATCTATGCCCCTACCAAATTTCAGAAGGATTGGTAAATTTTTGTTCGACTTATGGCATTAAAAGTATTCTAAATAAACTAAATGAAAAAGGGTGGAGCCACGCCCATTTTGAAATTTTCTTTTATTTTTGTATTTTGTTGCACCATATCATTACTGGAGTTGAAAGTTGACATAATTTACTTATATACAGTAAAGATATTCAACTTTTAAATTACCTTCTTTTAAAAGTGCGCGGTGCCACGCCCATTGTCCAAAATTTTACTAGCTTTCTATTCTGCGTCATAAGGTCAACTCCCATGCCAAATTTCATCGCTTTATCCGTCTTTGGCAATGAATTATCGCATTTTTTCGGTTTTTCGAAATTTTCGATATCGAAAAAGTGGGCGTGGTTATAATACGATATCGTTCATTTTAAATAGCGATCTGAGATGAGTGCGCAGGAACCTACGTACCACATTTCATCAAGATACCTCAAAATTTACTCAAGTTATAGTGTTAACGGACAGACGGACGGACGGACGGACATGGCTCAATCAAATTTTTTTTCGATACTGATGATTTTGATATATGGAAGTCTATATCTATCCCGATTCTTTTATACCTGTACAACCAACCGTTTACCCAATCAAAGTTAATACACTCTGTGAGCTCTGCTCAACTGAGTATAAAAACACTAACAATAACAACATTAAAGAAATCAATAGCTATCACAAAATTGCAACATCAATGCTTACCACAGCTTTTTTTCGATGCATAACGGTAAAATAAAAGCTAACCACAATGAATCGCAAAATAAAAATTGAAATTAAGCCTGTGGCTGTTATCTATTTTGGTTTCTTCTATGTACCGCGTGGTGTTTTATGCCGCAGAAAGCAAAAGTTCATCAACGATGACTTCTAAATCGTATTGAATATTTTGAACAGTGTTGCACCCGAGAGCCTCGTAGAGCTTCGGAAAGGTATTCGGATTTCAGCTGCGTGTTATGTGAGCGCACCGACAGAGATTCTAGTTAGCAAGCAGTCAGTCAGTTGTAGCTTGTACTTCAAGCCATTGTGAATGATAATTAAGTGTGGTATCTTATCTGTCAAATGCCTGACAGGATGTTCAATATGGCTAGTTTTTAGCGTTTTGACAGGGTGTTCAATATGACGGCGCCTATCTTCAGCGGGTGATAGAAAGAGATACAGAATGTGACAGCGATAGTCAAATACAAATCAGGTGATCCAATCACTTTGGAATTTTGACGTCTATGCAGAAGATATCACACTTAGTTATCATTCACAATGCTTCAAGCAGTAAACATCTCATGCGTCTATCCTATGCTCAAGCATTCTGCAAGTAAACACATACTACTACAAACAAGTTTCCTTTATATTCGAAGCTCTGCCGGCATTAGGCAGTAACAGCGGAAGTAGGAAGTACGAGCTGCAGAAGGAAAGGGTTGAGTATGTTCTGTGTTCGTACCTTGCACTCGATAAGTCAAGGCTACAGCTACCCATGGTGACAGAGGTTCCAGGTCTCGGGGCAGCTATTAAGCTAGGTCCTAGAAATTTTCTTGTATTTGCCAAGAGCACGGAGTTATTCTTAAACATAAATCCTGATGCCTAATTGGGGTTTTCAATTTGGTTGTCAAACAAATTCTGGTAAACGTTGAGCACATTCAGTGTATGTGAGGTCTTTATTGACCAGCGAGTTCAACCTAAAATAACCTTCTCCGGCGTTGTGCACCACTGACTTACTAAGTTTGCTTCAAAGTAGGGTAGCACATGAACCTTTTATGAACCCTGTTGCTTACTGGCGGTTGCTATAGTACGTACATATCTCCTAAAATCGTTTTTAGGCTGAGGGCATAGTGCTGGCTTTAAGTCAGCTTCTTTGATCACATCATTTTAAAAAGTACGCTTCCTGCCTGAGTCATGCGTGATTTAACAGATTTTCGCAATAGATCTAAAGAGTTTTGAAATCAACTGTATGAAGTGTTTTAGCTGGACTTACTTGTAGCATTTCACATGTGTCTTTTATTTTGTTGTAAAACATCATACAATAAAATGTTTCGTGTTATGTTGGTTGATTTTTTGTATCGGCTTTTTCACTTGATGATCGCAACTAAGCATGAAGTTAAGTATTGCCTGCCAAAGCAAGACGCAAGCAATAAGCAGTAAAAAGCGTGTTGCATGTGCCATAAATAAAAGAAGTGACATGATTTTTCATTTCATGCAACAGTAAGTGTGGTAAACAACAACAATAAATACAAAATAAATGCCGCAAGAAGTAACTTAAGGGCTAGATATGGGTAAAAGGAGTGAATAGAAGAAGTTCAAGAGAGAATTGGAAATAAAAAAAAGTAAGAGGTAGAAGCTATAAGGAAGGATACAGATTAGATAAGGTTGAGAAGGTGTGCATAGGATCTTCCCACACTTCCACTCGAAGAAATTTTTGTTCACTGTGAATGCCCTCATTTGAGTGCCTGGTCACGTGATATTCGTTCAACCAGATTACTTCATAGTAGTTCTTAGCGAATCACTGACTTTCTCTGGTGAGCTAAAGTAAGAGCGAAACTCTGCCAGACTGTAGAAAAATCGTGCTCCCGGAATCATGTTGTCTTCAGTCCTGGACATCGGCAGAATACGTAATTAATAGATATCCTCATCTTTACAGGTTCGGTAGAGGGTGTTGGTATGTGCCCCTATGTCAGAGTATCGGTGCGATTGCACAATGACTTGTGATGATACACGTTAGCACTATCACTGCACATTTCTTTGTTCAGAGCAAGACCGTTTCCTCAATATAAGATATCCGATTTTTCTCAGTTGTTAACCCAGCATTGGTCGTACGGAGATGTTAGTCTCGCTTATGTCCATTTCCGAAATTTTCCTGGACAGCCTATATACAAATTCATTTCCTTCAGTATAGGGATACAATGAGATGCCCTATAAAAGTCAGGAAGTCGGTACAACCGATTTACCAGCAGATTCCTAAAGTACAGTCCAGCTTCTTTCTACAATTTTTGAGTTATCTATGTAGATTATAAAGCCTCTACTACTACCTGCCTTCCTCCCATTGCTCCTTTTAAGGCTACCTTATGTTCTGCACCTAGTATAGTATAGTAGGTGTCGGAAATTATAACCGTTATAATCTCATTTAATCATGCCCTTTCCATGTCATCTTATCATCTTCGCGTGCCCGTATTCTATACTTCCACATGTTGAACTCACTTAGTCTTAGAGCCACAAAAGAAAAACAAAAAAGTGGGAGGAAGGAAAATATTTGAAGAAAATGGTGATGTGAAATATATTAAGAAAAGAGAAAGGACTAAAAAATAAAGACAAACAAAATAAAAAAACTGTAAATAAGAAAAGAGAGGCAAAATAGGCACAAGAACAAGAAGCATAACAAAACTGAGACAACTAGAGAAAAATGAACAGAAACTCGAAGAGAATAAATTACGAAAGAAAACAGCAGAAGAAAATAAAAGGTGGAATTAAAAGCAAAAGAAAACAACAACAAAGACAAAGAAGGAGGAATCAAAACGAAAAAAGTTGAAAAAATTCAAAAAGGGCTTAGAGAAAATAAACGGTCCAATAAAAGAGAAAATAAGAAAAAATCAAGAATTGAAGAAAACATGTATGAAAAACGATAAACGAAAACAATCATAAAAAATTAAAATGAAAAAAGATACGAAAAAGAAGAAGAAAACAAATGCAAAAGATGTGGATATTAAAGAATTCAAAACCAAAAGCACCCTTTGTACTATGGGAAGTAAAAGAGAAGGAGAATAAGTAAAAACCTAAAAATATGCAAGGATGAAAGATGGAAATAAAACGAAATGAAGAATGAAATAAAAACAAAAAAGATAAGCAGAAGACCTAGTAAACAAAGAAGAAAAAAAGAAGGCGAAGGTAAGAAGAGTATAACAGGCCAGAGAAAGAGATATGAGAATCAGAATGTGAAGAATATAAGTTAGCTTAGCAAAGGTAAAAGACAAAGGAGAGTGAGCAACAATTGACAGTGACGATATAAAAGTAAACAACGGGAAACAGCGACGGAAAATTTAAGAAGGAAAATTGGAAAAATTAAAAAAAGAGAAAGCCCATAAAAAATGTAAAAGCAAAAAACGAAAAAAACATAAAGACTAAAGCAGCGAAAAAGAAGAAAAGTATCAAAGAAATCAAAAGGCGTGCAGAGGAAATATAAGGTATCAAAAAACAGAATAAAAAGCAATAGGAATGGCCGTGTGGCGAAAAGAGGCAAGGGCAGTAAAACAGTGAGGAATTAGAAGGTGAAAAATGCGGAACAAAGTGGAGATAAAAGAAGAAAAACTACAGGGTGAAAAAAGTTAACACAATTTTCTTACTATGGAAAAAATTTACGACACATCAGCGCAACAACTACAACAAACAAATACACAAAAACCCAAATTGTCAAAAATAACGAACAAATTGAGCTTCAGAAGAAAGTGAGTAGCAAAGAGAAGAATAAGACGTAACAGCAAAGCATCACACACACACACATAAAAACTATAAAATTTTTGGTAAGAAAGAGAGTAAAGTTTTATGATTTGCTGTTGCAATCTGTTGCAAGAAAACGATACGCCAGCACATGACTGATGCACTTTGCCACACCGCTTGTTGCATGCAACACAGCCAAACGTCATATTCACATATGTATGTAGTGCTACGCCAGTGTGTGTGATTGATGTTTTACTGCCATCATCATGACATTATACTGAACGTTTTTGGGTCATAAATTTGGCAATGTAACGCGCTAAAGGCAAAATTACTAAGAGGCAGTGAGGGATGCTAAAAGTAACACAGCAGATATGAAAAGTTTGACAATTACAATTTTTGGTATCATATATTTATGTAAATATAAATTTGGTTTTGTAGTTATTTTTCTTGTTTTAACCTAAATGCTACGTAAAATGTGTAATACAACCAAAAACGCGGCATTAAACAACAACCAAAGTACTTTAATTTGAGTTATTAATACTTTTTTGATGGCTTCAAGATTCTGGTATAGCAAGGATACAGTGGCTGATATGCGGATGAGCTGGCAATCATTGCCAGGGGAACTTTGGAATTTTTACATAGGGTTAGGTTAGGCTAAAAGGGCTGGTCAATAAAGACCTCACATAGACTGAATGTGTCCATAGTGTTACCAGAATTTGTTTGACGATCAAATGGAGGAACCCTAATCAGGTACCCGACATTTGTTTCATAGGGTTAAGTACATATCTGCGAGTTATATTAGAAAAGAAACTGCCATGGGGATCAAATGTGGAAGATGGCCTCGTTTCCCTTGTTGTTCAACCGATATTACTCTATGGGGTACTGGTCAGGTCAAACGCACTTAACATGCGGAATATTACTAAAATGATAGTGGAAGTACAACGTACGCCACTTGTCGGTATCAGCAGTGCTTTTAAAACAACAACCATTGAATGTAATGCTGAACATACATCCGGCCGATGTTGCGAGCAAAGCACCTGCAGTCAGGTCGGGCTTCGTCGCATCGACTATGGGTTTCTTACCAACCTTGACACCAGACAAGAGGGACAACTATTTAACAAAAAGTGGGTGGGAACTGATTGTAATATGGGGCAGTGAACTGGATAACTCTTTCACGGATGGGTCGAAGTAAGACAGGAATTTTGGAGGAGGGGTTTTCTGTCAGAAGCTCGAAGCAAGCAGCAAGTTTAAGTTGTCCTATTACTGCAGCGTCTTCCAAGCGGATGTAGCTGCAATTAAGAATGCGGTGCATAGAATGCTGTCCCGTGCTTCTACGGTTAGAAACGATAACAGCTACCCCGATAGCGAAGTGGCTATTAAGTTTAAATGTTGTGCGATCGAGAGTGATATGGGGAAGCTTGCTTCGCTTGTCAGTTGCGTCGAACTATTTTGTCACATGGGTACATCTAAACCGAATTGAGATGACTGTAGAGAATATGGAGAACCCCTGGACACCTAAGATCTGCTTCCCTAAAGATGGGCTTCGAGTCAGCTATTTTACGAAATCGTTTTGGCCCGAAATTGATAGCTTCCAGCTTCCAAGGTTCGATTCGAGCTCAAGGCCAGAAATATAATTTTTATTATAATTATTGCTCTTTTATTTCTATAATTGATCAAGTTCGATTCGAGCTCAGGCCAAACAATAATTTTTCCTAATGAAATTATGTTATTTTTTAATTTTTCTAAATTGAAAAATGTATTTTGTTTTTGGAATAGTAAGTAGAAAATTTTTCAGACAACCTGCATAGCTGCGCAGATAGATCCCATTTCGAAGGGTGCTAAGCCTTCATCATCAGTACGCTTTAGGCAGGCTGCGCTAACCATTCAGCTATACAGCGGTGATTTGTTTGACTGGCAAATTTGCTACTTCTATTCCTTTTACCAACTATATTTATTCAGTGTTTCGCCATCTGGTAATTGACAATAAACAAAAATCCAGCATTATCAGTGATTTGCCCCACAAGTGAGCTTCCAATGCTGGAGTTGTTAACACTCAACCTTACATTGCGCTACCTACTAAAAGCCTTTTAAAATTTTTTATTCAAAAGAAGCTCATTTCACCCATGGGAATCTATAGTGCTCTTCAGCATTATTCTTGACCAGCTTTAGAGATCAGCTCCGCCAACTTAGTCCGTCTTCTAAGCTAGTGAGTACCCAATGTTGGGCGTAAAAGTTGTAGAATTTCGCTTTCCTAACATGTTTAAATAAACTTCCTCGAGCTCTGGGATCCTCTCTCATAATAACTACGTCGAGGCAGAACCCACTCGCTCTGATGGGTTATTGCTAAGGGCAGGGATTTGTGTTCTTGTAAGCCTAGTTCACCTACCTTACTAAAATTTAAAAAGAAAAGCTTTCGCAGCAAAGTAACGAAAACGATTACAAAAGGTAGAGTACTAGGAGGGGTAGAAACAACAATAATGACAGTTGAAATGTCGCGTAATATGCCCGTCAAGTGCTTGCACTTATACGCTTGTTTATTATTGTGTTTGTTTTTAACCATAAATTTATTGTTGCATATATGAATGTACCGGTCGTTCTTGTACTTGTAAGTTTTTCGCTCATTTTTGTTGTTGTCACACCTACTAAAAACTGCCTCATGGCTATAGAACGTACAAAGTTGCGACACAATCACCATTTGTAATGAGTTTTTGCAAGCGGAAAACCGCTTACTTTCGCTTATTTGTGGCAATCAGCAACACTAACAAAATGCAACAATAACAATAATGGCTGCTACTTACACTACACAATTGCATACATAAACCTCTTTGCCACAACTACTCAAGTACCCCCAAGCTGTTGCCAACTTTATATATGCAGCAACATCAAATGTAGTTAATGTTGTTGCACAGATTTTTTCTTTTAATTTGTTCTTCTTCTTCTTCTTGTTCAGTTTCCACGGCTTCTACGTCCACACGACCATTTGAGCGCCACTCTGCCTACAAGGCTTCTTGCCGCACGCTTTTAAGTAGGTGAAGTACCATATGCACATTGCAATATGTTGTCACGGTACGTAAATAAGTAGCCAAAGATAGGCGCCTTTAAGTATGCTATATATATTTGTGTGCATGTTGAATAGGGGAAATTAACTCATTATATGCTTTTAACTAATTGTTGTAATGAAAGCAAATTAAATGCATTAAATAATCGAAATTGATGATTTGGATAGAAAAATAGCTGATGTTTTATCCTCTGTGGTGATAGGTTTCGTTGAGGTAGAAGTGATGTGGTAACTGTGGAAAGTGTTGCATAATTTTAGGCGCATAGTAATTCACTTCTTTGGTGTATTTTTTTGCATACATACAATAAAGTTGGATGTTATAAATTGTGCTTCCGGTTATCCGCAATAGTTAGAATGCAGTAGACGTAGCCGGTCAGCTTTTAGGACAAGAACCTTCAGAACTGATGTAGGATAACTCTTTACACACCAAAAATGAAATTATAGATGATATTCGGTAGCGTATAAAACAGCTGATGCACTGGTATCTAAAACCCGTATGCGCTCAGATCATAGTAATAATGTAGTCTATTCCGAAATATGCAAGAATACCATCACAGTTTTAGACTCAGTACAAACCTAAATGGAAACTATGTATATCTGATGTGTAGAAAATTCTCGGAAAATACGATATATGGCTTTTTCAATCAAATACTCCCAATTGCACTTTATATTCTGAAGGACATATTCTAAATGAACATGTCGGTTGAGCTGGGTTAAGTTGAATAAGCCATTTTCAATATTTCTAGCATATTTTAGGCGTTAGTGTGTTGCTTATTTATAGCTTTATTCATTTTGATGGCCGCAAAAAATTATAATGAGATGCCAGGAGAATTTTTAACTTGAAATATCGATAGAAACATATTGCGCGAATTGAACACCAAGAGTATGAGTCTGTATGTGTGCTAGTTGTACTTGTGAAAGTACCTGCAATGGTATTAGTATGCCCTTTTTCAATAAAACTACACATACACCTTATCACAGCCCATACAAAATCTGATAATTGATTGTAGGATATGAAGAGTATGGCGCCATGCAGCTTGGTTGTATGACAGCTAGTGTAGGCTATATTGCAGCCAAAAATTACAAGTGCATAGGCTTTCGCAGTCATGTCACCGCTTTTCAAAAAACACACTATAAACCAGAGATTCCCTCAATAGCTTCAGAAATTTATTCGGCGTTCACCTATATGTCGGTTCAGCATAACAACTGAGATTCAGCTGAGCAAGCAGTGCATCACTTTTCGCTTGAACTCCAAGCATGAAACATCTCGTGCGTGAATTCTGTGCTGAACTTTTTTTCATTATTCTGTTTATACACACATACTTCCACAAAAGATTTAACGTTTTTGTTTGAAGCTGTGCTCTGCTGGTTTTGTGCACCACTGCTAAAAACATATTAGAGTGACGGAGGGTAGACAGCAGAACAAGAGTTTTTGCTCCAAAGAGTAAACCGGCACGCTATCTTAAATATAAGTAAAATTTGTGTGCTTTTTTTTGCCGCTAATGACGTAAGACCTTTTTCTTACCCTGCAGCAAAATGATTACCTCCGAAATGGTGATGATTTGATGCAGAGCAGGACAAAAGGCAGCGACAATTTCAGAACCTTTTACGAATAAATCAGTTAAGAACGCATTTAAATGCTCTATAAACCGGAGAAATTGCCATTTCGTAGGGAAGCAGAATGATAATAGTGTCGATTAAAAGCACTGCAAGTAGACAGAAATGAAAAAAGTTCCGTCACTTAATGCATTAGTTTTCTGCTATTTCGGAGCTAAGTACTACGATTAGCTGCTGGATAGTTCAACGATTGTCAGGAACTAGTGCAATGGCCACAGTTTAGCTTTAAATTAAGTTGATACATAATTTTATCTATACTGTTTCATAATAATTTGTAATATGGGCTTCTGAAAGTCTCACTCTAGGTCTATCAAATTTTACCCAAACTACCTCCGCGGCAGTGTGTACTATGAAAAAGCTCTTCGAAAAGCTTATTTCAGATGCCACATTTTATGTAAATTTACAGGAAGTAATCCCTTCGTTCGTTTCTTACACTGGTGTCTGAGATCAAACCTTTTTTTAACGAAGAAAGCAATCCAATGTGAATACATTATAGGACATCAGGTCCCCCCAAAGTAATAACTGCTTCATTAAGGAACGCTACTGCTTATCCCATAAGCTGCCAGATTAGAAACTACTGAATGCAGGCTGCACAGTACTCTTTAAATGTATGTCGAAAGAGGTGACTGGAATCCAAATACCTAGAATGTTCAACGTGATCATATCAAATCGTTGCCGAGATGGGTTGGTATTTGGTGCTAGTTTCCGGAATGTATCAGATCAATATTTCGAGATACGAAAAGAAGAAGAAGCATTCGAAACAAAATCGTCTGCAATAAATATGTAGCGGCGTGGAATTTAAGCCCAACAAGTTTGGTTCCTACTCTCGTGCTACGTCAGAGGAAGTACTGTAAGCCTGAAAAACTCAGAAAATAGGATTTATATAAGGTGTACTTTTCTTGGCCTGTACATTTATATAATAACAAACATACAAAAAAGTAACAACTATTACTGGGTATACTTCATTTCGCTCATTAAATTTAAAAGCGTCGCTTAGCGCCACTCAGCCTTTGCAACCATGCAGGAAATAAAGCTTTCACTGAATTTGTTTTCAGTTCATTTTAAAAAACTTTGCACTCGGTTTTACATTAATTGAGGTGTGATTCGAAGAATTCATTGTAAGTCCGGCATTAAGCCCCTGTACACATAACGCTTCTGTGCCCACAAAAAGGGGATGTCAAAATGAAGATATTTTTAAAATTGTTTATTTATTGTAGAACTCTTGTTTATTGTAAAAAATCCATTTAACATATTTCGAAGACCGATTTCAAAAAACCCTAGAAGTATTTGAAAACGACGAGAATTTGTATACCTTTGATGAACATGAAATGGTATATTAACTTTGGTCCGATGTTTGTACGTTGAGAAATGTAGAAGATAGACTCACCTTTAAGTATACCGAATTGATCAGGGCGACGAACTGAGTGATATAGCCATGTCCGTCTGTCCGTTCGTCTGTCTGTTTGAACGCAAACTAGTCCCTCAAATTTTGAGATATCTCAATGAAATTTGGTACAAGGATGTATTTTTGTATTATGTTAGACATTTGTCGGATCCGGTAGGATCGGACCGCTTTAACATATATCTCCCATACACCCGACCGATCAGATAAGACGATTTTGGTCATTCCTGCCGCAAATTTAGAAAGTAAAAACGTGAAACTCGGTGATATATATTCCAATATATTATAGAATATATCCTGAAAAAATCACTTTGATCGGAGCTATATATATTTATATCCCATACAACCGATCGTTCAGAAAGAAAGATTTTTGGCCATTTCTCCCTTAGTTTAGAAAGTATAAACGTAAAACTCAGTGATATATATTTTGATATATCATAGAAGATTTTCTGAAAAAATCACTTTGATCGGAACTATATATAGTATATATCCCATACAACGATCGTTCACATAGAAAGATATCTAGCCATTTCTCCCTTAATTTCCAATATAAAAACTTTAAACTTGGTGATATTTATTCTAAGATACCATAGAAGATGTCCTAAAAAATCGCTTTGATCGGAGCTATATGTATATAGTATATACACATACCATACAACCGATCGTTCAGATAGAAAGATTTTTGGCCATTTCTCCCTTAGTTCCAATATAAAAACATGAAACTTGGTGATATATATTCTAATATATCATAGAAGATTTCCTGTAAAAATAATTTCGATCGGAGCTACATATAATATATATCCCATACAACCAATCGTTCAGATAAGGGGGTTTTTTGCCATTTTTTATTTTATATTTATCTTAAAAATCGTTTAGGTATGTACATCTTTTCACTATATATTTCTTATCTTATACATCCGATTATTTGGAGATTACGAACGGGATAACAATTATTGTTCAGCCCACTCATAAAAGGTATGAATTCTTTGGCATAGCCGAAGATGGTCCCGTCCTTACTTGTTTTTTGTTGCGTTTGGAATGACGAAAAAATAAATAAATAAAATGTCAGGGTTTTTGTTCTCAAGTACATTGCGATACATGCTCTAAAATGCTTACATCTCAGAATTTTTAAAACTTTTTAAGATCTAGTTTCAAAGATTGTCAAAAACCAAAAATAAATTTCGAAAATCAGATCCACTTTGAGAGGCTTCGAAAGTGCACTTTGTTCAACTGAATCATACTGAAATAAAACTGTACATATTTCGAAAACTTCAGGCCAAAATTTTAAAGTTTCTGCTAAATTGCTACAAATTTTCGTGAAATGTTTTAAAGAGTGTATAAATCAATTTTGATTCTATACCCTTTTCTCTACAGGGGCACCATTTACATATGTAGTTAACATTTGTTTTTACGTCCCATGGGTTTTTGTGTTTTTGTTGCTTGTTAGTTTTACATGTCAAAACGCCAATGGCACTAAATACATACATAAGTATATATATTTGTTTATAGACCAGTTGGTGCACAAGGCCGGCAGAGCTTCGAATGAAAACGCAACTTTTTTGTTGTAATAGTATTGGTTTACATCAGTGGTCGTCAGTTAGTGAAATTATTATTCGCGCTCACTTCACATACTTTACTGTTCTCTTTCGCTTAATGTTTGCTGAACAAGCAGAGTAGCAGCATCAGAGGAGGCTATTGTTTATTTTCGCGTTTCCAAACAGATATTTTGCAAGCAATCACCTACGCGCATGATGTTTTAATAGTAAAATATCAGCAATCATATTTTGTTTTAATTTTTGTTAGACCGAAGCCATAAAATAGTATTTGTATTGCATAGTTTTTGAGTGTAGCAAACATGTGTACATACGTCCTACCTCATTGCTTTTTATCAACTACTAAACCACTACCATCTTAATAATTTTTCTCTCACTAACACAGCCACAGTTTAAATTTTGGTGACCACTTGTTTATATGGGGAATGTTTGAACATAACATTCACGCATGAGATTTTTACTACTGCTTAAAGTACAAGCTAAAACTGATAGAGTGCTTGCTGAAATGAAAGCCGAATAGTTTTCAGAAGCTCTACAAACTCTCGAGTGTACCACTGACGATTTACATGCGAGAAAGCACGAGATGAGTTCGCAGAGCTTTTGACTTTATAGGTGAGTGGCAGGTTGATGTGTGGGTGAGCAACAAATTAGCAGTAAATGCCGAGCGTTACGTTAATGTAATTTGGAAATGATATGAGCTTACTTTTGCCTATGCTTTTTGTACACGTGCATTGTGTGTGTGCATATGCGGCGTTGAATTTTCAATAGAATTTTAAGCTGCCACATAACCAGCAACGCAAATCATGGCCTGAAGAAGCAGCCATGCAGTTGCAGCAGCGACAGCAGCAATTCGTAGCGATAAAGTGATTTTGCATATGGCTCGGTAATGCATTTCTCAAGTAAGCGTGGCTCACAAATTAGAGCCATTAAAGTGAATACATTCACATATGCAAATATGTGTGTATGTAAACAAGTAAGTATATACGTTTACGTTCAAGTTCGTATGCACTCCATCAACAAATCGACGCACTTAATTTAAGCACTTAGCGCTAAATAGAAGTAATCAAGTGTTAAAAAGAAGAAAGGATTCGTAAAGAAAAGGAAGAAGGTAGGCGTATACTCAAATAGTTGGTTAAATGTAACGTTCATGTATAAGTAATTAAAATGAAAAACAAGGTCGTTAATAATTTACACATAATTTTTTTTGTAGAGCGTAAGTGGAAGTTTAAGAAAATTTGCTTTGGTTTACAGCCTTAGAGCTTATTGGCTGGCTACGTTGAGTTAAGGCGTATTTTTAATATTGTAACGAATTTGCTGCAAATACTCTTATTTGCAATCCTCTGCTAAGTTCGAATCACTAAACTGTTGAATAAATAACTCCAATTTGTAATAATGCAAAATGGCCTTTATTAAAGTACTTCACAATAACACAACTGTGCAACGAATAGCTGCTTAATAACCACACTGATTGATAGCTCAATGAAACTCTACTATTCAAATAACACTGCTATTGCTCGCTAGATATCGTCTTAATCAAACGGCCTTGACAACTCAAATCAAACTGAATTCCTTCTTACTCGCCTGCCACGCTTTTATAGTTTACGCTGCATACTTCTAGGCTCTTCGATTTCCAGAACGTACTAGTTAATTTCGGCTACAAAATCGCCAGCCACAACTACGTGCACAAATTATTGCTCTCTCTTGTGACAATTCAGATAAGATATATGGATGTGTTTGTGCATTGCCGCTCCCCTGCTCGTATACGTACATATGTGTAGACGCAATTATTTATTCGTTTATGTAGATACATATGATTGAATTATTGATGTGAATGTTTGTAGTTTATAGTCTCTCGCGCAATAAGATAGGGCCGTATATGTAAATGCACTCTGGGTGTGACATCTTTCGGCTGCCTTATATATGTGTATACATGATTTGATTATTGACGTAAATTCTGCTTATCGTGGCCTTAGCATCGCCTTGGTGGTGGTATAACTTAGCGATGCTAATTTCCGTGACAATATATTTATTATATGGAATTGTGTGGATCGTATGTGATAGTATATTAAAACTCTATACAATATTGATTCAGCCAAGATTAAACTGTGGAAATTAAGTAAAATTTATTTAAAAGAGGTCTTTGTAGTTTAATGAAAACACAAGGAAGAAGCTAGAGTGTGGTTATGTAATCGGAATTTTAAAAGAACTGAAAAACTTTATAGGTTAATTGAGGTCTCGTCAAAGTCGTACCTGAGCAGATTTCCTAATGTGACTCTTATTTTACCTTATGACGTAATATTAGATAGGGAAAATTTGGTGTACAAAGGAGCTTTGGTCTGAAATATTCAAGTAATATAATTGCATGCAGTGTTTACGACAAAATAATGGTTTTGGAATGTATAGAAAACTTAAAAAGAAGTCACACTGTATTGCGCCGAAAGATGTATTTGATATTAAAGGTCGAATTTTGACATCACCTATGTTTGAACGCTATGTGGATCGTATGATGAGTAACTTCTAACATATAGGTACTTGTTAACATAAAGGTCGTACTCTGCCCTTGACGATAATATAAATAATCGATGCATCTCACTATTAACGATGATGGTACCAGTGTGGACACCCACCGACCCGCTCCGCATCCTATAAGCACCAGTTCCGAGAGGAGTCATAGTATCGGTATCAAGGGGTTGGTAAGCGCCATTCACAGCGTCCGCTACCAATTGTCCAACACGACTTGCCGGTAACACATGAATCTATCATATACATATTTGGGCGATCCTAGTCCTGATGGGCTGGGCGCGGATGCCTAGATAGATCAATGTGGGCAGATTAAATCGTCCCGCAGATAGTGTGGCTAGTAAACTAACTGGTGGTGTTACTAGACCGTGCCGGGATGCCATATCTAACAAGTACCGTCAACATCGATAGCACTCCCGAAAACTTCGATATGTCTAATCGCTACACAACAAGTCTTTAAACCTGTATTGCGGAACTATCGCTTTGCGTGACTGTCTCTCATATTGCTGCAGGGATAGGAAAGTAGAAAGGCTTTCAGAAACTATTTTAGCTTTCTGTCTCCTATTAAATGTATTGAGCTGCCAAAAAAATTTCATTTTGATATAAAAAAATTTGAACGAAGTTACGTTTGTGAACGAATGTGGAACTTAAAATCTAAGGCTCTCAATAGTATAAAAATACTCTATTGCCAAAAAAGATGACATTGGATATCAGTTGTGCGTGGATCGATGTGGAACTTTTTCAAATATTTCGTTAAGTAGCTGAAACTCGATAAAGGGGGCCAAGTACTTGTACACCAAGCATAGTCACGATGACATCCAAGTATTTTTGTCAACATCTCCCAGTATTCACAACTTTTATCTCTTTAAATAAATTGTAATTTGAAAGCATGTAAACTCTGAGGTTCCTTTTAAGTTTTCGTAAGAAAGCAGCGCTCATGCCAAACTTAAAAACAGAAGCCTAGTCTATCACGCGCTGGAGATCACGACATTGTTGACAGATATAAATTCGAGACTATGAAGGATGTCATCGATTTGGGATCCAACATTAACAGCAAAAACAATGTCAGCTAAATCAGATTCTTGCAAACAAGTGCCACTTTGGACTGAGTAGTAATTGAAATTAAAGTTCCCTCTCGACGAACAAAAGTCACGCTGTAGAAGTCGCTCATAATACCTGTTATTTTGTATAGCTGATGGGATAGCTCTTTGAGTGTTCGAGAGGAAAATTCTACGGAAGATTTATGATCCTGTCTGTCTGCCAACGGTGGAAAGTTCGTAACCACTTAATTTTTGGGCCGTTCTGAAGTACTTCTGGTAAGAGTTGGCGCTTAAACAAAAGGAGAAATAAATTCAATTAAACAAATATATTCTTTCGTATTTTAGCTCGACAATTGGAGGTCCGTGGTGTGATGGTAGCGTGCTCCGCTATCACACCGTATGCCCTGGGTTCAACTCCCGGGCAAAGCAACATCAAAATTTTAGAAATAGATTTTTCAATTAGAAGACATTTTCTAAGCGGGGTCGCCCCTCGGCAGTGTCTGGCAAGCGCTCCGATTGTATTTCTGCCATGAAAAGCTCTCAGTGAAAACTCATCTTTTTCTTG
>JARSSU010011077.1:0-13540 GCA_029619165.1 Eurosta solidaginis
TTAGGTATGTACATCTGTTCATTATATTTCTTATCTTATACATCCGATTATTTGGAGATTACGAACGGGATAAGATTATTTTTCAGCCCCATTCATGAAAGGTACGAAGTCTTCGGCACAGCCGAAGACAGTCCGGTCTTTACTTGTTTTTTGTTGATTTACTGTACCTTTTTATAACTTTGTTTAAGTTTGATTTGAAATAAACGAGAAAATTTACATTGAAAAATATACATTTTCTTTACCTCTTTTTGCAACGGGTTTTGGATTTTCTTGAAGAAATTTGGCTTTTTCTAGAATCTAGCCCCAAAGAAATTTTTTTCCTGGCAACACTGGAGTATATACATATCTACAATGTAGCATACCTCTAGGCTTCGTGGGAATACATTCACTCATACACAATACACACGTATTGTATTCACTTAGGAATTCGAATATTTTTTTGTTTTATTATTTAACAAGCAGTAAATGTGTAAAAAAAATACAAAAATACTTACATATATAGGGTATAGGTTTGTTGACAGTTACACAGAAATGCAAAGCAGCGAGAAACAAAGGAAACAAGGTTTGAGCAACGTTTTCCCATCACGCACTAAATTTTTATTAAGCGCCAAGAATGGAGTTTGGAAATATGTGCGCTGTTCAATATACTAAAATAACAATAACAACGACAATGATAACATTGTAATGCTGTTTTATTTATACAATTTTGAATAAACGAAATTCGTGAATTTATTTGCTTACTTCGACGTATTGTGAATAGTTGATTGAGCTTACAATTTAACTGTAAGTATCGGATATTTGATGATGGTTGTTTTTGTTATTTGATTTTTGGTTTCAAGAGCGTAAAGATAATTTGGATTGATTGGATAAGCTCCCTTTACTTATTTGTTTGGATTGGAAATCAGTCTATCAATTTACATTTTTCTTGCTTTGGTTTATTTATCTAATATATATATATGTAAGTACTTTAAGAAGTATCAACTGACAAGCGAGTATTTAGAAATTCTTGATAATTCTGCCCTTTGGTTATCATTCAAATCAATAAACTGTCAAAAAAATAAACGCTTATTTTCTATATAAAAATGCTCTTATTTTGCTAACAGCACTACTATGGTAGTAGATGTCCACATTCATATCAAACTGATTGACTTGCGCTGCTTTAATACTCCTTTCCTGTTTCTTTCACTGTCAAGAATTGTCGCAAACAGCCTTCTCGACTTGTTGCTCATTTACTTCTCTCATATTCAGTGTTGCCTATTTTATATATTTGTATACATATATGTCGGAGTAACGTGCACTCAAAGAGTCAGCGCATATGCGCCTTGGCAACCACGCTACTGTTGGCAGCCATATTTTCGAAATTCTAAAAGACTTCGTTTATTTGGGAACCAGCATCAACACTAGAATTAATATCAGGTCTGAAATCCAGCGACAAATCACTCTTGCCAATAAATGCTACCTTGGACTAGGTAGGCAATTGAAAAGTAAAGTCCTCTCTCGGCAAACGAAAATCATACTCTACAAGTCACTTATCGTACACGTCCCGCTATATGGAAGCATGGACCACGACAACAGCAGCTGAAGCGGCTCTGAGAGTGTTCGAGAGAAAAGTTCTTCGAAAGATTTATGGACCTCTACGCGTTGGCGATGGCGAGCACCGAAGAAGATTTAACGATGGGCTGTACGAGCTATATGCAGACATCAACATAGTCCCAGAGAATTAAAACGCAAAATGCGAATGAAAGATGGCGCTCCGGCCAAGAAAGTGTTTCTATCGCAACCCTCCTATGGGAGCAGAGGTATAGGGCGGCCCCCACTCCGTTGGAAGACCAGGTGGTAAACGATTTAAACTCACTTGGTGTGACCAATTGGCGCCGATTGGCAGAGAGAAGGAGCGACTGGCGCGCCTTGTTGGATGGCCATAACCGTTTAAACGGCTAAGCGCCAATTATGTAAGTGAGTAAGTAATGTGCGCTCTTCATTGCTGTGTACATGTATGTGTGGCTGTTTTCTGTTTCATCTGCTTGTCTTGCTGTTGTTTCTGTCCAGCTTTTATCTTCAGAGTGACATATCGGAGCTGCTAATATTCGCCGCAATATGATTGAAATATGAAATTAATATCGCAATAGAAATTATCAAAAAAGTGAAAGAGTAGAAAAGTAATTAATGGGGAGATAGATTAAAGAGAGCAGAAGAGAAATGTTAATAGCAAAGCTGAAAGGACTATAAAGAGATGCATAAAGGCAGAGATAAAGAAACTAAGAAAGATAATAAGGGAGAAATGGAATCAAAGGAAGGAAAACTTTCAAGACAGGACAAAGTTAGAAGAAGTGAAAAATAAGAAATGTCATACAAACAGAAAGATATAAAGAGGTGCTTAATGTGGGCAGCCTTAGTAACGGAATCATATAGCTGCGAAGCTGGTTGGTTGATTGATCCTGAGAGATCGGGTCCAATTAGCGCTCGAGGCGACATTTAGGTGCACTTCTCCTTAAAGTAATTCATTATTAGACTGCTGTATAATGTGATTTTTATAATCAAACCATTTGCTTAAATTAATATATCTATTGATGCCCTTAATAAAACAATTCAATACGTCCTTTAAATCGTGCATCACAAAGTTACCAAAAGTGCAGGACCTGATGTTCGCTGTGCTGGACTGTCGAAAGTCGTAATGCTTGACTGTTCCCTTATAACCCTCCACGGCATGAAAGCCGAACAACCAATGCACTGCCAACGTGGCCGTAGTTCTAAGTATCTCTTTCCTAGACCTTTTTGAAAAATTCTCGGTTATATTTCTGGTTTTAGTCTGACCAAGTTTGTTTGGTTATTTTACAGGGGTTCGTAGAATACCAATTACGAATTGCAGTTTTCATGAGAAGTATCTACTTATTGATGTGAGTAGTCGATGTACCATCGCTGCCTCAGTCAACAATGCACCGACCGCTTTTCAATTTTTTGCTTGCTATATACTATAGAGTAGTCTACAAGTAGCTAGCTGGGATAGCGTTCCTACATATATTGGACCAACGTCAAACAATGTGCTTGATATTGCATTGAGCTCTGAGCATGATATATATCGGGGTATTAATGGAGGATCATTGACAGGCCATCCTTCTCAGACCATGCATATTTTAGCTACAGCTTCTCCCTAAAGAGGGAATAGAGGAGGAAAATATTTAGAACCCCTAGGGAATTGGTCTGGTACATCGATCAAATTGATGGATTTTAATAAATATTTTTTGACTTTACATTGTAATTGAATTATTCTGGCTTTCATGGCTTAGACCTTAAAGCCCGTATTTTAATGAATCCCGATTTATACCTGCAAATTTTTGACACTATGGACATATTCAATCTATGTGGAGTCTTGGTTGACCGGCCTTTTCGACATTCCACAAGAAATTTTGAGAAAAATGTTTTTAATAAATAAAATTAACACTTTATAAATGGTCAACAGCCCTTATCTTGATTATAAATTATGCATACACAGCTTACTTACAGTATGTGCTTTTCTGCTTCCACTGATTGTCCTTATCCTATTCACTCAGTTACCTTTTCCGAGTTTTATTTTATTAGTGCTCAGCGTTACTTAAATTATCAACTGGCTGCTATCATTTGGATTGACAGCTTGTAAACAAGCGTCTGCATCTCAATTGGGATTTTCATGAATAATTGATGATGTAAGACACTCTCGCTGAATGTCCCACTGTTGCGCTACTTGAGAAGTATTGTAAGCACAGGCGCGGTGTGACAGGGGAAGTAATTGCTGTAAGCTCTGAGGATTGGCTAAATGCGGAAACAGTGTATGTTTGTGCATGTAAGTTGAGCAATAGGGCAAAAGTACTGTTCGTTCGTTGACACTTGCATAAAGGTATTTTAAAATCTTTAAAAAATGTTGTCTTAAACAGTGCGATTTTCTCGTTTTTGGAGAATCGCAAGAGTTATTATTGTTCAATTTGAAAAATCAGTCAAATCTATTTGAACCTTTTGTTGAGTGCGTAGTGATAGAAGGAGTATCATAGGTTAAATCAAAATTTGAATTTAACAACTTTTTCTGTCATCCATGTCTGCCTCATTAGTTTTTAAGTAAGAGGAAAATAAAGAAAAATTTCCGTTGCTGGATGTCAAACCCAACGACTGATGAGAATAAGAGCAAATAATTTCAGTTAGCTTAAGAGAATGTAGAAAAATTTAGTTTTTGAACGATATTAATGAAAAGAACTTAAACAATCAAGCTCAATTGTGGCCCCCAGATTTCTTTCGAAACTCAGGCATTAGACCATATATTTCGTTTGTCGGAAATTAGATGGCGATGAACTGCTATGGCCATACGCCTTGTTGCAGCTGCTAACGGGATATTTTTGGCCATTGGGTTTGCAGGCGTGATGTGTTTAATGGCATGCAATGCTGCCATCGAGGTAGTTTTTAAGGCTCCAGTAATGCTAATCATTAATCACTATCTACACTATTTCTTCTTATACCCAAGGGATATCACGCCATCTTGCCCCCTCTCCCCTTTCTCTCCCTTCAATACACCAATCCCTCTGTCGGTCCGCCCGCTTTAACCCGACTTGGCCGTGGAGGTTGCTTGGAATTGGACGTTGCTTTACCAGTCATTTATAGTAAGTTTACAACCGGTTGGTGAGCATTTAGTTGGCTTTAAACTGAAATAGAATAAGCTTCAAGTTACGAGACAGCGTATGGAGTGGACTGTCGTAGCGCGAGTCAGAATATATGTATGTACAAATGAATGAATCTCAAGGCACGCTACACACTCTATACCCACCCTTCCTTGGTCGGCAATGGCAATGTTGTTGTTGTTGTTGCTGGTCCCCAAATAGTTATAAAAACCAATAAATAAATTAAAAAACCGCATTGCATCCTACACAAAGGACGCAAAAACTTTCAAGTACATTTCTTAAGATACTAGGGCCAGTAAGCGGGGAAAAAATGCCAATTATTAATTCGAGCCATGTTTGCAAAAATTGTTCGATGTTGTCAGCGAGACATTTGCCGTCACCCGTCGATTTTGGTGAGCTGAGGTAGAACAGCGGACGGTAATGACAGAGACGCTCTATGACATCCACGAGCTATGACACCTATAACATCAACCTCACAAGAGGGGTCCTTATTAACCGCCATAAATCCAAATTATCAGTTTTTAAAATATTTGTCTGTCTGTCTGTATGTATGTTTTTATTCACATCACTCAGTAACCACTGCGTAGAATTGAGTGCAATTTTCACTGTTGCATCAGCTGAGTTCTAACTGAAATCTAAGCAAACGTTAAAAACCTCTAGATCTCTACAGTCGTGACACACAAAATTCGGACCCTGGTAGTGTGCACATGTATTTGTACAATATGGATATCAAATGAAAGCCGTTGACGCGGGCTTTCACAAATTTTTAAAATTTTTTCACCTCTTTCCCGAGATCAAGACCAAAATATGGTTCAAAGTAAATATTATGAATAATGCTAATTTCACACAGAGTCTTAACAAAAAATTAGTCAAGTTTTCTACATTAAAGCCCTAATTAAACTCAATCTTCCATACAAAATACAAATTCTTATTTATATCATTATTGATTTATTGAATGCCTAATCGAGTGAAAAATCCAGTCGGCTTTGCTTGGTGCTTCGATTTTTATTGTCAATATAACAAATGACAATCAAAAATAAATTATTTTCAATAATTTATGAAAAAAGAAAAACACGAAAAAATTAAAAATTTTATTTTCGCTGCATTTGCTGCAAAAGATAATATGGCTTTTGCGAAAATAGGTCTATACTGGGTTAGGTGCAACATCTATGGAAAGTTGCGCAGGCATTTTATTTTGAATATGTTTATAGTTAAGAAGGGAACGGCTGCTTTCCATTTTAAATATTTTTTGTAAAAACGAAATATTTTTTTGAGGCTGCTGACCGATGTTCGCTTAACCGTCATGTGCATAGATCGGTACCCGGGTACCTTTTGCATATTCAAAAGGCATTTTTAAATAATCTACAAATAGAAACGAGTTCAAATTTTGTGGCATTATATGGGAATAAGTATTCTACAAAAAGGAGAAAATTTTTTCAAATATAATTTCATAAAGGTGATTTTTTAATAAATTAGTTTTTTATTACTAGTTCTCATGGCTGGGATACCCAGTTGCCACTCGTAGTTCTCAAGTTTTTACGTAATCTACAAATAGAAACGAGTTAAAAATATTTTGTGGAATCCTATGGGAATAAGTTTTCTACAAAAAGGAGAGACATTTTTTTCAAATATACCTTCATATAGATGGTTTTTTTAATAAATTAGTTTTTTATAAATAAATTAGTTTTTTATTACTAGTTCTCATGGCTAGGATTCCCAGGTATCACTAGTAGGTCTCACGTATGACCTGCCTTGTGGTACCCGTGTACCCAGCCATGCGAACTAAGAAGAACAAGTAGGGAAGGCTAAGTTCGGGTGCAACCGAACATTACATACTCAGTTGAGAGCTATGGAGACAAAATAAGGAAAATCACCATGTAGGAAAATGAACCTAGGGAACCCTGGAATGTGGTTGTATGACATGTGTATCAAATGGAAGGTATTAAAGAGTATTTTAAGAGAGAGTAGGCCATAGTTCTATGGATGGACGCCATTTAGGGATATCGCCATAAAGGTGGACCAGGGCTGACTCTAGAATTTGTTTGTACGATATGGGTATCAAACGAAAAGTGTTACTGAGCATTTTAAGAGGGAGTGGGCAATAGGTCTATAGGTGGACGCCTTTTCGAAATGTCGCCATTAGGGTGGGCCAGGGGTGACTCTAGAATGTGTTTGTATGATATGGGTATCAAATGAAAGATGGTAATGAGTATTTTAAAAGGGAGTAATCCTTAGTTCTATAGGTGGACGCCTTTTCGAGATATCGCCATAAAGGTGGACCAAGGGTGACTCTAGAATGTTTGTACGATATGGGTATCAAACGAAAGGTGTTACTGAGCATTTTAAGAGGGAGTGGGCATTAGGTCTATAAGTGGACGCCTTTTCGAGATATCGTCATTAGGGTGGGCCAGGGGTGACTCTAGAATGTGTTTGTACGATATGGGTATCACACGAAAGGTGTTACTGAGCATTTTAAGAGGGAGTGGGCATTAGGTCTATTGGTGGACGTCTTTTCGAGATATCGCCATTAGTGTGGGCCAGGGGTGACTCTATAATGTTTGTACGATATGGGTATCAAACGAAAGGTGTTACTGAGCATTTTAAGAGTGAGTGGGCATTAGGTCTATAGGTGGACGCCTTTTCGAGATATCGCCATTAGGGTGGGCCAGGGGTGACTCTAGAATGTGTTTGTACGATATGGGTATCAAATGAAAGGTGGTAATGAGTATTTTAAAAGGGAGTAATCCTTAGTTCTATATGTGGACGCCTTTTCGAGATATCGCCATAAAGGTGGACCAAGGGTGACTCTAGAATGTTTGTACGATATGGGTATCAAACGAAAGGTGTTACTGAGCATTTTAAGAGGGAGTGGGCATTAGGTCTATAGGTGGACGCCTTTTAGAGATATCGCCATTAGGGTGGGCCAGGGTGACTCTAGAATGTGTTTGTACGATATGGGTATTAAATGAAAGGTGGTAATGAGTATTTTAAAAGGGAGTAATCCTTAGTTCTATAGGTGGACGCCTTTTCGAGATATCGCCATAAAGGTGGACCAAGGGTGACTCTAGAATGTTTGTACGATATGGGTATCAAACGAAAGGTGTTACTGAGCATTTTAAGAGGGAGTGGGCATTAGGTCTATAGGTGGACGCCTTTTCGAGATATCGCCATTAGGGTGGGCCAGGGGTGACTCTAGAATGTTTGTACGATATGGGTATCAAACGAAATGTGTTACTGAGCATTTTAAGAGGGAGTGGGCATTAGGTCTATAGGTGGACGCCTTTTCGAGATATCGCCATTAGGGTGGGCCAGAGGTGACTCTAGAATGTTTGTACGATATGGGTATCAAACGAAAGGTGTTACTGAGCATTTTAAGAGGGAGTGGGCATTAGGTCTATAGGTGGACGCCTTTTCGAGATATCGCCATTAGGGTGGGCCAGGGGTGACTCTAGAATGTGTTTGTACGATATGGATATCAAATTAAAGGTATTAATGAGGGTTTTAAAAGCGAGTGGCCCTTAGATGTATATGTGAAGGTGTTCTCGCGATATCGACCAAAATGTGGACCAGGTGATCCAGAAAATCATCTGTCGGGTACTGCTAATTTATTTATATATGCAATACCACTAACAGTATTCCTGCCAAGATTCCAAGGGCTGTTGATTTCGCCTTGTAGAACTTTTTCATTTTCTTCTACTTAATATGGTAGGTGTCACACCCATTTTACAAAGTTTTTTCCAAAGTTATATTTTGCGTCAATAAACCAATCCAGTTACCATGTTTCATCCCTTTTTTCGTATTTGGTATAGAATTATGGCATTTTTTTCATTTTTCGTAATTTTCGATATCGATAAAGTGGGCGTGGTTATGGTCGGATTTCGGCCATTTTTTATACCAAGATAAAGTGAGTTCAGATAAGTAGGTGGGCTAAGTTTAGTAAAGATATATCGTTGTTTGCTCAAGTTATTGTGTTAACGGCCGAGCGGAAGGACAGACGGTGGACTGTGTATAAAAACTGGGCGTGGCTTCCACCGATTTCGCCCATTTTCACAGAGAACAGTTACCGTCATAGATCTATGTCCCTACCAAATTTGAGAAGGATTGGTAAATTTTTGTTCGACTTATGGCATTAAAAGTATTCTAGACAAACTAAATGAAACTGGGCGGAGCCACGCCCATTTTGAAATTTTCTTTTATTTTTGTATTTTGTTGCATCATATCATTACAGGAGTTGAATTTTGACTTAATTTACTTATATACAGTAAAGATATTAAATTTTTTGTTAAAATTTGAATTTAAAAAAAAATTTTTTTAAAAAGTGGGCGTGTTCTTCATCCAATTTTGCTAATTTTTATTTAGCACATATATAGTAATAGTAGTAGCGTTCCTGCCAAATTTCATCATGATATCTTCAACGACTGCCAAATTACAGCTTGCAAAACTTTTAAATTACCTTCTTGTAAAAGTGGGCGGTGCCACGCCCATTGTCCAAAATCTTACTAATTTTCTATTCTGTGTCATAACGTCAACCCATCTGCCAAGTTTCATCGCTTTAGCCGCCTTTGGCAATGAATTATCGCATTTTTTCGGTTTTTCGAAATTTTCGATATCGAAAAAGTGGGCGTGGTTATAGTCCGATATCGTTCATTTTAAATAGCGATCTGAGATGAGTGCCCAGGAAATCTACATACCAAATTTCATCAAGATACCTCAAAATTTACTCAAGTTATCGTGTTAACGGACGGACGGACGGACGGACGGACGGACATGGCTCAATCAAATTTTTTTTCGATCCTGATTATTTTGATATATGGAAGTCTATATCTATCTCGATTCCTTTATATATGTACAACCAACCGTTATCCAATCAAACTTAATATACTCTGTGAGCTCTGCTCAACTGAGGATAAAAATTATTCATGAACAGGACGGTTGTAGTGTGTTGTAAATAAAGTTAAACGAACATATAAGTTGAGTAGCGCTTATGTTCAGCGCAGACATCAGATTCCTTCTTTATTAACAAATGCTTTCCCTTTTATAGGAATTTTACTTACAATAATATTACAATATTTTTGTACAATACTTACACACTAAAAATAACTACATTCTATTTTTATATACCTATTCAGTAGAATATTCTTATTACCTAACTATGTAATAATGTTTGGTCAGTCGCACCGACAAACCGACGCTGTCGATCAGTCATGCTGATCAACACTTGAGCTAGTGAGTGTGACGCTTTTGGATTAAGCAACTGTAAACGGATAAGGCTCCCCGCTGGGTTCAATATAACTTATCTATGCCGCTATGAGTAATTTGTGTGTGGTCGAAAGTGAAATTCATTTGCTTGTGCATTCCAAGCTAGACCTATTCTGGCATGTACATAAATCCAAATATCTTGTATTGTAGTAATGCCACATGGTTAATGAAACAAAAGGCCCCGTATGAAAAAGGAAACTTAATTATTTCATTAAATAAAATTGTGATTAGATTAAGTTTCTGTGTGAAAACGGTATAAGAAACCACAAATGAGGTCGCTACATTAGTACCCCTGAAGAGATATCGATATTACTTGGCTTTAGAGCTTACGTTTTCTCCTCGAATCGAGAACTCGAATTCTCGCGAGATTCTCGTGTCTCGCTGTCCTCGTAAATCTCGCGAGTTTCTCGACATTCCGACTTAATCGCTGTATGGACTGTATTTATATACTTGTTTTTTTTTACTTGTGACTTTTTGGTTGATTATATTGCTTTCAATGACATTTAACTCAAAACATATTTATTATACATATAAATTTGTTCACAATATTTTGTTTTTCAACGCGACATCAAGAACAGAGCTTCTCGCTAGATTCTCGAATCCGAATTACTCGTAATCCTCGCGATCTTCTCGACTTTCAATTCTGTCGCTGCATTGGCAATATTCTATACGTTTCGGGGTTTTTTACTTGTGGTTTTGCGGGAATTTTGGCTTGTGCTCCAGAAGAAATCGTTAGCTCTATATAAAACAGCCAATGAATCGATTAAGTGGAATGTCGAGAAGCTCACGAGCATTACGAGTAATTCGAGAATCTCACGAGAAAGCGAGCCTCGCGAGAAATCTCTTCTCTAACATGTTCGAGAAGTCGTAAGCTCTAATTGACTTTCGATTCCATCAACAAAATCCTTTACGGGGTAAATTTTAAAAACGACCAAGAGTGTATTTTGATCATAAAAAAAAATATAAATAAATAAAAATGTATGTAAGGCGCTATAACCTCCGAAGAGATTTTAGGCCGAGCTTCTCTTCAAATTTGCGTCATGATCCTATTGATTGTTTCTACAGATTGGCGGGACAGGACTTACTTGTTTTATGCCGACTCCGAACGGCATCTGCAAGGCAGATGAGTTTTCATTGAGCGCTTTTCATGGCAGAAATACACTCGGAGCGCTTGCCAAACACTGGCAAGGGGCGACGCCGCTTGGAAAAATTTTCTTCTAATTGAAAAACCTTGTTTCAAAAATTTCATGTTGCTTTGCCGGGGCGAGAAGACATGATCTTCGGGGTGGTAGGCGGAGAACGTTACCATCACACCACGGCGACCGCCATACCAACATTTTGAATTACTTAAATATAGCTAAAGAAGACAGATCCATCTTTTCTATACAATGACGTACTGATGTGGTATGTGTTGGTAACGCCATTGTATAGAAAAGATGGATCTGTCTTCTTTAGCTGCATAATGTAGGAGAATTTTAAGAAGTTCAGCATAAAATCAACCTGGGCTCAAATACCCAAAATAACTGGTTAGTAGCTTTACGAGAAAATCAACGTAAGATAATTTCTCTAGTGTAACAACTTATTTCGTCCTTTTATGGTAACCGTACTCTTCCTTACTAAACTAGGGAGAGTGTTACGGCCTTGAAGGTTCCGTATGGTCATATTAAATCCTTCCCATCGTCGGGATATTACCTTAATGATGCTTGTTACCGGAACGTGCGGGATTTATAACCGGCAAAGGACAATCAAGATCGATAAAACTCCTCAAAACCCTACGTACTGTAAAACCAACTGGAAGTGAATAATTTGTTTTGATTTCTTATCCTGAAGATCAGAAAGGTAGATGCGCTCCTGTTTCTCGCTTTTTTCCCAGACCATTTATTAGGACGAATATTATTACCGTTTTTTCTAACCAGCATGAAAGTTTGAGTTCTTTGTGCGTGTGATTAAAATATGTTTTTAAAAAATGCATGATTTTTTTATATTTCTGCTATATTGCTTAATCAAATTTTTATTTATATAATATTCATGGAAATTTGTATTTGCTTTCGTTTAAAGTTTGCTTTTTATAAACATACATAATTACAAACCACTTTGCGAGCTAATATATTTCAATTTATTTCTTTATGGCGTCTTCTAATTTGGAATTCTTCGATTGAACAACTTGCTGGGGTAAACAGATTCTTCAGCAAAATCTTCAAGTGGTCGAAAAAGTCGTAGATTTTTTGGGTGGAGGGGACCACGTAGTGGTTCCCTTGGCCCACGGGCCGGTATGGCTTCCTATAATGGGGTGCTAAAGGATTATGGACATAGCAGTTTGAATGAGGCTTTCAAATCCCAAAATAATGTCAACTTTAAGTTAATAAAAACAGGTGAGCATGAAATATTATAGCTACATATTTATATCTTCTTTCTTTTGAGGTAATTAAGAGCAATATAAATAATTTTGCGTGCTGCTAATTTATAAAAAAATATCGCGTATTCTTCAATTTAAAGACTTTATTTACAATGATTATATGAACAAATGTATCAATTTATAATTTATGTGTTGAATATATTTATAAATAATTTTGTACATTAGCGCGGGTCAAATTGTATGGGGAAAAATAAGGGGAAAAACTTCAGGTGCGCATCCAGTTTATGAATCTATGGGTCATACTGAGTAATATTGCCCATGGGACCATAGTTCTGAAATGAATTTCGAGCCTCCCTAATTTTGTTAGGAAATTTTATATCCCAATCCGAATCCAAATTTGACATTTATTTTCATGTATTTTATTTGTGAGAACCGCTATTCGGATTGGTATATAAAATTTTCTAACAAAATTAGGGAGGCTCGAAATTCTTTCAGACCTATCGTCCCATGGACAATATAACTCAATATGGCCCACAGATTAAGAAACTGGATGTGCCTTTTCAACAATAAATTTGACCCACCCTAAACTGACAAGAATTTGGTGAGGCTATTCATACTAATTAGTATTTGAATAGTTTATTGACAAGATTTTTGTTAGTCGGACTCTGTGAAATGAGCGAACGCTTTCTGCCGGCAATTTGCAATGCATACTTAAATTAACAAAGCTAGACGTCGTACAACTCAACGGGCACAGAAAAAAAAATATGATCAGAGAATATCTCTCCTCCACTTCTGCAGATTAATGAAGCCAATAAAAAGGCCAAACCTTCTACATCAATAGGCCCAGATGGAATAGCTATGCTGATGCTAGAACACTGAGCATAAGCACATCAGCTATCTGGCTCTAGGGATACAAAGATTTATAGCTTAAAATCTTCCGCAAACCAATTGTCACCCTACCCTACGCGAGGGGAATCCTGTTATAATGAATGTGTCATACACATATTAGCAGGCGAACGAGCTCTGGAGACCACAAGTTCCTCATGGTATCTATGTGTGTGGGAGAGCGAGATGGCCTAGAAGGTTTAATGTGGTCATATAATCGTTCCCGAGATGAGTCGGTCTCAGTGCGGATCCACGTTTTCGGGTCCGGAAACCCCAAAAGATTTCCTTAAAAATTCCGCACTCTCAGCTCGATATTTCAGAAACAGCCCGAAAATTTCGCTTCGTGAAGTTTTCTCTTGTCATACAGCTTCAGTATTAGCGTTTGGCCATTCTTAAA
>JARSSU010011078.1:0-13451 GCA_029619165.1 Eurosta solidaginis
TTTATTTTCGCCACCCCTACTCATACCAATCCCTTCCCCGCCCAACCATTGTAACAATAACGAATCAAATCTAGGTTATGTTTGTCTCATAAACTGGAGCGCTACATTCCAATAATAGTTCCCCCGCGTCATCGTGTGTCTCTCTGAAGATATAGCCCGCGGAGAAATCCTAACACACTAACAAGCTACTGAACACGAAAACACACACTCTAAAAGCGAGCTAACAAGACACAAGGATCTGGCAAGAATTAACGCGTATCGAGTTGGTCGAAAAGACCCGGCATAAAATACGTTCGCCCCACGGAGGGGAAACCTTAGCCTTCCGTTTGAAATCAACCTCGACAGCCAGAGGAGGGAACGCCGCGGTACATGGCTGCCGTCCTTCTCTTCGCCTGGGTCTTTGGGGGCTAGGACTAAAGAAAGGGCAACACCAGAGGGAAAGATGACGATGAGAAAGCTCCACCAACAAGAACTGAAAATGCGCGGGGTTAGAGTGCTATCCTGAAAAGAAAAAACCCGCAACAAAGGCAAGGCAGCATGATAGGAACCCGCACAGAGGGCGGAGAAAATGACAAGAAGCAACAAAAACAACCAACCCCAAGGAGAAAAACACCAACATAGGGAAAGGAGCAAAAACAACAGCCCGGACAGGTGACGGAGGGAGCGGCAAGCCACGGAGGTACAGAGCACGCAAGGGCGTAACGGCACTCACCTAGCTAGTAGGAGCCAGCACGCCTCTTCTGTCTGAATAAAAACTCAGAACAAATAAGCTCTATAAGGGGATAAGGGGCCGAGCTGGAGTGCTGAGAGTGACTACTACAACAGACAGCCCACAACTCCGACCCACATATGAAACAACCACCAAAAACCCGCCGCAAAAAAGACAGACAAACAAACATATAAAAAGAGAAAACAGAATCCCCCGCTGCAGGTATTTGTTGGAAACGCGACAATGTAGTAGATCGGGAAAAAATTACTGTGAAAACACAAAAAGAAAAATCAGTAAAGCGAATAAAAGCGGAAATAAAAAAAAATCAAAATCGAACAAATGCTCCGCCGCGTAACTGGGAGGGACGGTGTGGTCGGGGAGACTTCGACGATTACAGACCACCCCAAGATGTATCTATACACGAGCACTAGAGTGGTATGGGCTATACGGGTAGCGGGCGGGGACCGGTGCGGGCCTAGAGGAAAGAAATAAAGGAAAAGGAAGAGGGAAAAGGGAAGGGGGGAGAAAGGGGAGGAAAGAGGGGACAAAAAAAGAAAAAAGGCAGAACGAAAGATAATCTTGGCAAGAAGGTATTCAGGCTGGGGCAAGTAAAGACGCTTGAAAAAACATACGTTGCTGTGGCCACTGGGGGGGGCAAAGAACAAAAACCCCGAGCGAGCCAGGCACACGCGAGGCAGGAACCTGGAGGAGGAGAGACTGGAGATGACTGTGTGGGAAAAAAAAACTCGGCCAGAGATCAGTAATGCAATAGTAGGGAAGGGTGGTATTTTGCGTGATCTTTCTTGTGGGAGGTGGGGAAACGGAGAGGGAAAGAGGATGTATGGAAGAAATGCATATAAATGAGGTTCAATTCATTGGTGGGTTGCTCCCCAGGGTAGGTTGATGGAGTGAGTGGGGATAGGAAGATGGGGTAAGTAAGGGAGGGGGGGAGGAATGACGTTTGGTATATGGAGTAAAAATTAGGAGCTGAGGGGTTCGATACTGGGCCGGGCGGCAGGGGGGGAGGAGACAAAATTGTCTTGTCTGAAAATTAGGAAAGAGATAGGGAAATAAAGAGGAAAGACGGAATAAGGAGAACGACATCAATATAATTGAACGTGACCAATTAGATATAAAACAACATCAAATTAAGGACAAGTGAGTAACATTATTGAAAAGGAAATAGGGAGTCGAAAAAAAAAGAAAGGAATGAATGGGTGTCGAGTGTAATAAAGAAGAGAGATGATACGTGTGCATGGGATTAATTTAGAATAGTTATAGGTCTGTAAAAGTGAGAAGGTTGAGAAGGAAATACAGAAAAGAGGGGATATAGAGAAAAATTAAAAGGGTGGAGGAAAGAAAGAGAGAAAGAGACAAACGGGGAGCGATAATAAAAAGAGACTTTGAAAGTACTTGAATATAAGGTAGTAACTGATAAAAAGGATGGAAATTAATGCCTGCGCAAGAATAGGAAAAGGAGGAAGTAATGGGAAAGTAATTGGTGGACAAGATAAATATCTTGGGGGGTCGAATTTGTTTGTAATTACACGCCATAAAATCTCTCAATTTAACATTAACTCTCGTCATCCGTTCCACTTTATCTTTTTTTTACCAATCCCTTTCCCCTCCCCTCCTCCTTCCTTCTCTTCTTCTCATTTCTCCTTTCTCCTTCTTCTTCCTCTACCCTCTTTTCCTTTTTTCCCTTTTCCCCTTTTCACTTCTCTCTCCGTCCTATTTATTACTTACATACTGTCTTTTTCTTTCCTTTTTCCTCATCCTTTCACCCTTCTTCCTCTATTCTTTTTCTTCTACACCCCCCATCTATTCCTACCCTACCCCTGGGCATCCTCGGCTGTCTCTTTCTGAAAATAGAGAATGGGTGGATGGTAAGGGGGACGAGGTATATGAAAGGAGAGGGAAGTGGAAGGATGACCAGCAAGGAAAGGGAAAAATAAACAAATAAAACAGAGGCGAGATCGATAGAAATGAGCGAAGATAAAAGCGACTTGGAGAAAGGAGATAAAATAGAAAAAAGGGGAGGGAAAGGAAATGACGGCAAGTCTGTGTGGGTAAAATGGGTAAAAAGGGCCGCTTCGCATTCAATCTTTTTCCTTCCTTTCTTTCGTTTTTTCTTCCCTTCTTTCCTCCCTTTCCCTTCTCTACCCCTCAGCTAATCAGTTCCTCATCTTATCAACATTTGTTTCTTTTCTTATTTTTCTTGTTTTTTTTCATTTTAGGTTTTGTTTTGTGTCGCATTATTTACTTTACACTTCACTATTTATTTTGTACTTAGTGATCTTTCTTCTTCTTTTGTTGTATCTGCTGACTCACTTCTGTTTCTTTCTACAACGTCTTTCTTACTAACAGTTCACCATTATTTTACTTGGTCTGGTTAGTTGTCATCATTACGCTATGGGTTAATGCTAGATCTAAACTGTGGGAAATGGGTTGGGACGGGAAAGAAAGAAAAGAAAAGGAAAAGGGAGGAGCAGGGAAGAGGAGGGGAAAACGAAGAGGGGGAGAGGAAACAGTGTAACAGAGGAGGAAGAAAAAAGAAAAAAAGAAAAAAAGGGAAGAAAAGGGGGGAGAGAGAAAAGGAGCAAAAGAAAAGAAAAGAGGGAAAGAAAAGGGGGGAAAGAAAGGAAAGGGGCGAGGCTGCTTCATGTGCTGTATAGGGGTTGGGGAGGTTCTATTGTTTATGATTTTGCGTGGTGGTGTTTTTGCTCTAGTTCTCTAGTGTCGTTAGTTGACATGGTTCCCTGCGTTTTTGTTCCTAATATGCCGCCTTTCCTGTAATACTGTCCCCCTCCCACTCTTTCTTTACCTTTTTTGTTTCCTTTCTTTATTTTTTATTTTTTCCCCCTCTTCTTTCCCCCCTCCACCCCACCCACCCCCCCCTTCTCCCCCCCTTATTTTTTCTTTTTTCCACTTCCCCTGTTTCCTCCTTTTTTTTATCTTTTTCCTCCCTCCCTATCTTTTTTTCTCTCCCTCCCCCTGTCCACCCTCTTTCTTCCCCTCCCCATTTTTTCCATTACCTTACCGTTTTCATCCCTCTCCGGTCCTCCCCCCCCAAGAAAGGGCAAATAGGACGTCTCCTGTTTTCTTTACCTTTATTTATTGAGGATTGGTAGTGGCAAAAAAGGAAAGACCGCGGGGGTTAGGTATTTAGAAATGGGAAACAAGTATGGACATCGGGTCGTAAAAAAAAGAAAGGTAGAGTAGGTGGGAACAGAGTGTATATGACAGCATAAGCGAAAGGTGGGAGGGGGGGAAAGGTATTGAATAAGATTATAACGAGGGGAAGGGAGAGGGGGGGAGGAAGAAATGGGAGAGAGAAGAAGGGAAAGGAGGGGAAAAAATTGGGAGGAAAAGGGGAAGAATGGGGAAAGAGATAAGGAAGGGTGAGAAGGTAGAGGGGAGGGGAGAACGGAAAAAAAGGGAGGAGGGGGAGGGGGAGAAAAGTAAAGGATATAAATCTGGAGTGGGGGTGGGTGAATAGCGAAAGGGTGGGGGGAAGTGGGGGAGATAATAGGGGGGAGGGGGGGGTGGTAGAGAAGGGGGCGAGGAGGGGTGAAGGCAAGGGTGGGGGTTGGTAGCAAGTACGGGATTGTCTTTCTTTTTTATCTTCTTATATACCAATTCGCATACAGTTATGTTTAATATTTATTTTATATAATGCATTATCTTACTTTATCTATAGCATTTTTTTTATTTCTTTTATGATTTGTTCTTTTCCTTATTTAATTAATTTTTTTTTTTCGTATACTTCGTTCCTTTTCGGCTTTTCGTTCTCCAGGTCGTTATTCTGTTGAGTTATTATTATGTACAGCGGTATGTGGAGTTGGCATCGCGGTCGTTGCGTCGGGTCCGCCGTCCGGGCAACTGTTGTCTAGGTGTGTGAAAATTATAGAGTTGAGGTGGCACGTAGCAAATTTATTTATTTATAAGTATAACTTGATAGTACGGTGACACTTAATAAAGGTCAAACCGGGCCAAAAGGTGTACAAATGAACGGTTTACGTACTGTAACTTCAAATATTGGCCATAAGGCCAAAAAACGGTCAATAAATTCCACTTAACTAAAACCGCTGTACAATATCAAATGAAGCCCATACAGTATAGAACAGGATAGTTCGATTGACTCTATGAGATGAAATGGACGGTTTCAACTTTTCTGCGCTTAAGGTATAAAAAAATAAAATGGCTCTAATTTAGTGGTTTAGGTATGTATAGGGTTAGACAATATAATTATTTAGCTGGTAACTTATTTCGATTGTTGTCGTATTTATAATCTTTATACCATGTTATGTTTTAGGAAAAAAAGGAGAGAAAAAAAGAAAACGCATAAAACCTACATCATAAGCAATTTATGATCTTCAAACACAAAACAAAAAACTTTCCCCCTTACTTCCACAGGATTTGTTAGCATCTTTGAGTTGGAATAAAAAATAAATAAATGCAATAAGGTGCGCGACAAACACCTCTCCGGAGAATGGATTTTCAAGACCGAGCTTCCTTTCTTTTTCTCTTTCTTCCCAATTTGCGTGGCTAGGAAGCTCGGTTGGTGCTTCCTTTTAAAATTTTCATATAAATTGTCGAGTAAGACGCGGGAACCTACAGATGAGTTTTCCACGAGAAGACGAAAGCTTTCTTCATTGGATGCGAAGAATAAGACAACTTCAGTAGTGCTAGCTAAAAAAAAAAACTGACATGCCAGAAGGTAGGCGACCCCCCTTAGAAAAATTTTCTTTGTCTTAATTGAAACACCTTGTTTCAAAATGTTTTGGACGCTGTTTTTGTGGCGGCTCGGAACTATTGCTTTGGCCCCGTGGGGGCGTGAACACCAGGTGATGCTTCTGTGTAGGTTTGGCTCACGCCACTACAAACAGAAAAAGACGGCTAAACTAACATCAACGGACCAGAAAGAGGATAAAAATCTTACCGACAGCTAAGTCATGTTTGCGCTGGCTGTGTGCCGTACCTGTGTGGAACTTATAAAAATGTGGAATTGTGAAAAGTAGGGAAAAGAATTTTTTCCCTACCAGGGTATGGACGAAGAGGTTGGACGGCCAATGTAGACAAAATGCAGTGGAAGTCAAAACGATTCCATTTATTTATTCGAAGAATCCAATATGGCTAGAATCCAGTGATTTCCCAATATGCTTTCAGTTGTTGAGGCATCTGATTTTGTTTTCTGTTTTCCAAATAAACCACAAATTGTGGACGTCCTATCGATTTTTATACATAAACGGCGTTGAAGAATAAATGAAGGAAATAGTGTAGGAAGTAAAGTGGGGTGCACCGTGATTCAACAGTGAGAGCGCAAAACACCAAAAAAAAACATCTTTCCTAATATCTAGGCAAGCGGGGGGAAAATTCTAGGCCACAGCAAAAAAAAGAACCAACGGGCTATCCTCATCAGGTCTGTTGAGGAAAAGGAGTCTTAAGAACAAGAATGGTCGTAAATATTTCAACTAGAATAGTCTAATCTATCTAGTGTGTGGGGCTTTTGTTGTTTTTTATGTTGACAGATTCGTATGAATTGGTGAGAAGAGGCCGTAAAGTACTGACATACTATTACTCATAGACCTTAAACTAAACTAAAACATAACCTCCCTCTTTTGTGTTATATATTACTTGCCATCATTTGTAATTTTTGTGGATATGACAGGTGTTAGGATTTTAGTAAATACTTACCCTTCTTTCTTTATTCCTTTTCTCATTCTTGAACCATCCGAAGACAGTTTAAGGAGTGATAAGTGATGGGTAAGAGGGGAGTATTTTTTGAAACAACAGCCCCCGTCTCATATTGGACGTACAAACTGAAGTTGAAAAGAAGAGAACCCAAGTGCGTTATTGTTTTTTGTTACCCAACATGTTGCTTATTGACATCACAGGGGGTGGCTAAGAGCTAGTGTCTAGTTAAGGTGAGAACTGTAATGGAAGAAGGTTTTGGCTCGTTTAGAATTTGAGAAAAAAAAAATAAAGACAAAATAACACAGATTAAAAAGATTAACCGAGCCGGCTGTACAGGTGTAAATTTTAGAATATATTCGCAAATTAAATAGGGTTGTGAAGAGTTTATTGGATAGGTAATTGTTTGATGTTGGTAGTGCCTGTGTAAGGGTTTACAGCTCACTTTTTTGGCCAAAGCAGGAAGTGTTCAACTGTTGTGAGAACAACGTAAATTAAAATGGTAGACGTACCTAAGACTACAGCTCGACCTCGACGCAAAACCAAAGCAAACAACACCTGGTGAACAGAAACTAGGGAATGGATTTTTTTGTTTTTATCAGTTTTTAATTTTTTTTTTTTTATTTGTTCTCATTTATTTTATGTTTTTAACGTAAAAGGTGTATTTTTTTGATTCTTCGTCGTGGTTTGTGGTCGGCTATTGCGTTGGCTTCTTCTTTTTTTTTTGTTTTTTTTCTTTTTTTTTTGTTTTTTTTTTTTCTTTTTTTTTTTTTGTTTTTTTCTTTTTTTTTTTTTTTTTTTTGTGGTTTTTTTTTTTTTTGCTTTTTTTTTGTTTTTTTTTTTTTTTTTTTTTTTTTTTTTTTTTAGTTTTTTTTTTTATTTCTTTTTATTTATATGAATTTTTTTTGATTTTTTTTCTTTTTTCTTTGTTTTTTTATTTTTTTTTTTTTTTTTTTCTTTTTTTTATTTTTTTTTTTTTTTTTATTTTTTTTTTTGATTTTTTTTTTTTTTTTTTTTTTTTTTTTTGTCTTTGTTTTTTTTAGTTTATTTTTTTTTTTTTTTCTTTTTTTTTTTTTTTGCTTTTTTTTTTTTGCTTTTTTTTTTTTTTTTTTTTATTTTTTTTTTTTTTGATTTTTTTTTTTTTTTCTTTTTTTTTG
The DNA here is from genome assembly GCA_029619165.1 of Eurosta solidaginis. NCBI lineage: Eukaryota > Metazoa > Arthropoda > Insecta > Diptera > Tephritidae > Eurosta > Eurosta solidaginis. The sequence goes on from JARSSU010011078.1 coordinate 7,561, forward strand.
AGTAGTGAGGTTTTTTTCTTTATATTTTTTATTTATTTTTGTTTTTTTGTTTTTTGTGTGTGTCTTTTGTTTATTTTATTTTATATTTTTTTTCTGTATTTTGTGTTTTTTGTTTTTCTCTGTTTCTTTTATTTTTTTATATTTTGTCTGTGTTTATTTGTCTTTTGCTTATTTATTTCTTTGTTTTCTTTTATTTTCTCTTTTATATGTTTTGTGTTCTCTATATATATCTTTTTTTTTTTTTTTTTTTTGTTTTTTATTTTTGTTTTTTTTTTTAGTTTTTTATTTTTTTTTTTGTTTTTTTTTTATTTTTTTTTTTTTATTTTTTTTTTTTTTTTTTTTTGTTTTTTAAAAAATAGTATTATATTATATTTTATTATATATTTTAGTGGTAAAATTTTTTTAATTTTTTTTTATTTATATAATATTTTATACTATGTTATTTTTTAATATAAAAATTGATAATAATAATTTTGTATATTTAAATTTTTTAATTTTCTTTTATATTTTTTTTTATCAATTATAATTTTTTTTTCTAGATTTTTTTTTTTGCGACAATGCGGATGCGTTTTCGGGGACTCCGACAATTATATAGGAAAAATTACAGAGAACACGACGCAATTGGAGGAGAAGCTCGTTCTAAAATCTATTCGGAGGTATCGCGCCTTACGATTTACGTTAGCTGTAGCTAGATCCAAGTGAGGCGCGACGAAATACTTCGCTTAGTTCTGGCAAAATGCTGGCACTCAAGCCTAGAGTGACACGATGATTCCATCTCAGTACACCTCCATACAGCTGCAGTGCAGGATGGGTCTTTCCAGTGTCTACTGTGACGTACCGCATGGATTCCCACTGATCAGTGTAACTGTCAAACCCCAAGTTTACCATTGATAGATGAACCCAATTATTTCGGCGTACCTCCTGCCATCACTCCGCGTCAGAAGTATTTGCTATCCTACAAAGGAGATGATCCGCCTAGCGCTTGCTGAGCTGACTCGATGGCCCATCGATGCAGGAGCAGACCACAGGTGGCCAGCGGAATCGCGAATTCCCCTCGTAAAATGGATCTGATCAAGCTAGTTTTTGATTGGTGTGCCCATAATAGCTAACACTAGCTGGATAGCTTCAGCTCTCATTCACAAGTTTCAAAGGTAGAATAAAAATTTGTAAAAAAATCATATTTTACAGCAGAATGTAATGTGCATTTGTGATTGCTTTCTACAATAATTTTCGCACCTGTCGTACTGCAATAAAAATGTAGTTATAGATATTTTTTCTTTTGTGTATGCCTTATTGGGAACTCCGTGTGTGGTGTAAATGGACGGAGCAAAATGGAATGAAGCGAGTAGTTGAATGGAAATGGACACAAGAGATTGGTAAAGATCTCTGACGAACAAGATATGGAGAGAGAGGACAACTTTTCCGACAACCTTTTAATGTTGTTTGAAGATGGCGAGAAGTGCAATAAACATTTAAAAAGATTAACAACAACAACAACGGGCAGTACAAGTATTTCTATTCGTATGTAATGTCGTTTTTTCGCACTAAGCTCTGTTAGGCAACAACTCTTAACTAAAAACATGCAACGACGTGAATTCAACCAAGCAGCGCAATAGAGAGATGAAAGCCATTGATGCACTATCGATAACATTGAAAGCTTCGCTTGATGGCAACGTCGCTGTATACTGCGCATATAATTGCTTGAACATATTTGACCGTCCAAAAATGTGCATCAATATACTCTTGGCTTTTCTATCTGGCGCGAAATGCGCTTTCAGAGTGAAGACCCCCTCAGCCTCTGCTTCCATTAACGGGTATAAGCTACAGTCTAAGCGAATCTGCTGCTTCGACATTGTAGCCGATCTCTAGTGGTACCGGCGCTGTACTAGTATCGAAGCGTACCGTATTCGTATCGTATATGGACTTCCGTGACAACCAGACTCACAAAATCTCCGGGAGTGTCCCGATATTAAATAAATGAACAAGATCATCGATATTAATCGTGTCGGTAACCGCTACATAAACGCATATAACGAAGAGAATTAATGGACCTGCTACAATTGGTCAGGTGACAATGAATGAAGTAATATATGTGAGTTCATCAGCCACCTTATGCTGGCTGAGTTTTCGAAATTCCGGGCAAACTGCTGTAACTAAGGAGTCACCTTGAAACCGTATCTCACAGAGTACTTAGATTATGGCGAGTAAACACTTATCTGCTCTCCTAGAGAAGACAGTGCACGTACCGCACAGAGATAAAGACCTGATCGGCGGTCACGATTATGATAGATTAATGTCGCCACACGCGATTATGATGAATTCAGAATCGCAATAACCAGATTAAAAAACACAATTAAATTACGGCGGCGAAGTGTTGAAACGCGCATGCATCAGCTTCTTGCAAAATATGGTCAGACGAGTGCATGCCCGACGATTGAAATCTGAATGTTCTTTGCTAGTCCATAAGAAAGAGGATCCTGCACAGTGCGCCAACTATAGCGGAATCAGTCTTTTTAATACCACATATAAGGTCCTGTAGAATATATTGTGCGAAAGATTGAGCCCACCTCGCATCGGCTGATTGGACCTCTTCAGTGCGGATTCAGACTTTGTACATCAACCATCTTAGAAAAAAACCTGCGAAAAAAATTGACACACATCACCTCTTCGTCGATTTAAAGCCGCCTTCGACAGCACGAAAGGAGCTCCTATATGCTGCTTTGTCTGAATTTCTGGTTACCTCGCAAAAAATTGACGGATGTGCAAAATGAAGTTGAGCAACACCATCAGCTCAGAAGGACCTCTCCGATCCGTTCGAAACTAAACGAGATTCAGACAGAGTGACCCTACGGTACGATTTCTTTAATTTCATGCTGGAAACTATGCAGCAGAAGATTTAACAGCTCTGGATAATGTTCTGTAACAAACATAGACGCTCCGGCCAAGAAGTATTTTTATCTAAACCCGCTCGATGGAACAGATGATATAGGACGCCTCCCACGCCACTGGAAGTACCAGAGTGGAAAACATATTTACACTCGCCTAGTGTGACTAATTGGCGCGCCAGTTCGCAGAGCGAGAAGCGATGGCGCGGCTTGATGGAGGGTCGATAATCGGTTAAACGGTTCAGCGCCAGTTTAAGTAAAGAAGTAGATCTTTTCGTTTGTGTTTATGTACTTCGATTGATTGTAACATTGGTTCCGATGATGAAATGGCTCGGTCAGTGTTTTTATCATCTCGAACAAAAGAATCGATATCGATTTCATTCGTGTCTTTAACGTAACAACGCATCTGTATAGCGGATGGGCATCGAGTTTTTCAATAGGTAGTTGCACCCATCTCTACAACGCACATCGACATTCAACAAGATATCAATTAGAGGCCAAGCAAAAGGAAATAATTTAAAGTGAAAATTTTGTGTCTGAAAAATGGGGGAAAACAGTTTTAAGCAAAAAAATAAATTTAACGAGATAAGTCAAAAAAGGCAAAGCTTAAGCGAAAAAAAAATATTATAAAATGTGCGTGAATGTGCGAAATTAATGATAGCAAATGCACAAGGAAAGCTGCAAGTGGCAAGATATTGCATTGATGTTGCATGCAACATGCACCTTGCACTTTTATTATTACCTTTTTAGCTTCTCTTCTACATTTCAGTTATAAATTTGTAGATATATTTTTTTTTAACTGTGGTTACTTAGATGTGCTTACTCGACTCACTGATGTAATGCGCTGATAATTAAAACTCAGTGAGCGGTTGTCGGCTCGTCTAATCGCCTAACTCCTCAGACTACGCGTTCGGGTTGGGTGTGCGTTGCAATTGACATGGAAATAAACTGCCCACTTGTGCGAATGCGCAGCAGCAGCAATTTCAACAACTTTTCTTACAACATATGGAAATATTGTTTATGTTATGTGCCATCAAACTTGAGCGCACGCATTACAACTCGTTTACTCAGTTTGGGTTTCATGATTTTCCACTAATCCACAAAAGCCGTACTTGCGGAGTTTGATGTGTTGGAAATCATGGATTTTTCTAGCAACCGAGAGAAAGCATTTAGCATATAATATAAGTTATATAGTACCTTTTTTGGACGCCTTTCATACATACTTAATTAGCGCTTAACCGTTTAAAGCCGTTCACTCGAACACTCCGAGATCAACCATAACTAATTTACTTGAGTTCACACTCATATTTCGAACGGGTTCAGAGAAATCTTCACACTCGATGTTATATACACCGATTTTAGTAAAGCATTCGATAAAGTATGCCACTCTTTACTTGTATATAAACTCGATCAGCTTGGGTTTCAACCTAATCTCACTCGTTGGATTTCCTCCTATCTCTGTGGCAGAATACAAAGAGTAATCTTTAAAATATGTTTTCGAGTGTCATAAAAAATCTTGATGTATGCTGATGATGTAAAACTTTTTAAGACTTACGCGTCGATTGAAGAACGTTCTTTACTTCAGACGGATTTAAATTGCTTAGCTGCTTTGTGCAATGTGAACAAATACCGCTTAATCTTGAGAAATGTATATTTATGTTTTTCGCGTAGGAGTTTACAACAGCTAAGTGTCACTGTCAATAGAGCTAAAGGTGTCTTCGCATTTGTGAAAAGGTGGTCAAAAAGTTTATCGACCCTACGTTAAGAAAAACCCTCTTCACAACATTGGTTAGACCGATATTAGAGTATGGTTCAATAGTCTGGAATCCGCGTTGTCAAGTCCATACTGACAGGCTCGAATCAATGCAAAAACAGTTTTTACTATTTGCCTTAAGGAATTTTCAATGCGACTCTTCATTTAATCTTCCACCTTATACTAATCGATTAAATCGTATCAATCTTCCAATCTTGCTAGTCGTAGAGAAGTGCTCGGCGTAATATTTATGACAAAACTACTGAATGGATCGATTTCAAGCCCATTTCTTCTGAACGAAGTGAACTTTAGTGTTCCCTGTCGCACTGCGCGAAACTACAAACCTCTTCTTTTAAAACAATGTAGAACGAATTTCGAACTTAATGGACCTTTTCGGTGTTTGTACCAAGATTATAACTCTCACTCAAACACATTTGATATGTCGGACTCCTTTTTTCTATAAAAAAGACTGTCCTTATCTCTCTTAATCGTTAATGCTGTATATGTTTGTTTTTATATTCTAATAATTTAATTGTTACCCTCAGCTGATGATATTTCTTCTGTAGCTGAGCAGTTTTAGATCTCGACGCTTGACAAACCACTGCCCATCAATGACTCGGCCCAAAAAAAATAAAAATATTGTAACGAATTTTGATAATTGCGCTTATTTTCAACCTTCTGCTAGCGTTCGAATCACTAAACTGTCGAATAACTAACTCCAATATTCAATGATGCAAATGGTCTTTATTAGACTACTTTCACATAACACTTCTACTTCTCAACAGATAGCGTGCTTAATCAAACTGATTCTATGATTGCTCCGCTTGCTCTTTTATATTCTTCGATTTCCTTGTTCGCATACTTCTAGGCGTTTCTAGAATTTAACTAGTTACCAGCTATAAAATTACCAACTATAACTACAGATACACGTTATAGCTTCTCATATGCGCGTGTATATGTGAGTGATACTTGCACAAATGATTGCCTACTTTTTGCGCATCTCAGATAAGATATATGCATGTGCTTCTGCGTTTCTCTCCGCTGCGTGCACGTACATATGTGTAGACATAATGATTTATTCGTTTATGTAGATTCAAGTGACTGCTTAGTATCGGCTTAGAGATGATAGTATCCCTTAGTGCTGCTAATGTTCGTCACAATATGTTATAAAATTGATAAATAAAGAAAAAAATATTGAACAGGATTAGCCTGTTGTCATTGTGCCACTTGAAGGCAGTGCGTTGCCACAACGT
>JARSSU010011079.1:0-24846 GCA_029619165.1 Eurosta solidaginis
GGGGAGGCGTTAAACCCCCCCCACGGATACATTCTAGTCTAATTCGCCAGCCCAACCCACAAGTGGCACCAACATCACGGACCCGTAATACGGCCCTTACGCCACCCTCATTCACCCAACCAAACTCCAAGCACCATAGTCAAACTTCGACCCCCGCCCTCGATCAACACCCTGACCCGAAGCTCTTCGACACCCCCAATTTTCACTGCCTATCCCTCCTCTACGTACCTCTTATCCTCCCCTCCCCCTCTTCCCTCATTCATCCCTTCTCACTGTATCCTCTACCTTACACTCCATCCCCTTTCCTCACACCGCCCCCTTACCCCGGCCCTTTCTATTACGTCGCCAAATATTTCTCACCCCACCCTTTCACTTCCCTCCCCCCCCTTTCCGTCAACACATCTCAAAGCTCGCCCCCTTTACCTCGGGAGGAGCATAAACCACACACCATGTTTTCCAAACTCGATACAACATCCCCCATATTCAACACCTTCCCAGCAACCAAGTCTTCCACCGCCCACCCCAACCCACCACCGTTCAGACGCCCGCACACAGTCATAAAACCCCAGATTGCTTGTTTATTCTCATCATTCCACTTATGGCCTCGCGAATCACTTCAGGCCTACACCCTTAGATGTGCTTAGCCCACATCACAGTAACAATCCCCAACTCGTTTATGCCCTTTCGTGTAACAATGTCCCTCCATACGATTACACCTCTACACGGCTTGAAGTGCAACGACGCCAATACTCATGAATACATGGTCATCTCTCACTATCGATACTTAGTTTATCTACATCGATGTTTGAATTTGGGATTCTCAGCTTTCTACACAAAAATCCTCCCTGTACCTCCTTGCCCTATAGTCTGTGCTCATTAATTATCGCCTGTTTCTTTCCCGCCTCAGTCCCTTCCGTGGTCCTAATCTCTATCCGCAATCTCCGAAATAAAATTTAGAGCTGTATTTGAAGGACCTCATTCCCGCACCCTCCGCATCCTGTCATAAAAAGGCGGACGGCACCAGTGAGGTCCCCATTGCCACATCCTACGTCCACCGGTGGACTACGTCTCGCACCTATCTTCGAGTACTACGATTCAGACACCTATCTAATTTCCAGTGCACCCCTTAATCGGAGGACCTCTCTACTCCTAGGTAAGATTCTTCTAGCCTAAGGAACATGTTGCAAATCCCCCGCTGTGGCGCAGTCCCGGTCGTACGGACTAATGTTGGGATCTACCTCAGGCTATACTGTTCCCTGAATACGCACAGCCCTAAGCCATAATATTCCTCGTCTAGTGGATCCCCTCGTGTATTTTGCTTTCCAATTTTTACCCTTTCGTGTCCTCTTCTTTCTCTTCTTTGTATGACCCTTCGCGTTCTAATCTTGCCTGCCTACATATCGGTCACAACCCCCTCACATTTACTTGGTCCTGAACATTTCCATACTTCCCTGGTATCACACCTCCACGACAGTGATAAATTCTTACGTTTTCCTCTTCCCGCTTCACCTCCCTTCACCACCATTCCCATCGAGAACCTCCCACCATACATTGCGCTACCCTTTCTATCCTCCCCCACCAGCGCCCATCAAATTTCTAACTTCCCCCCTCCCGGCAACCCATCCCCGGACAACCAATCTCCCTCACACGCACCAGAATAGCCGATCGGCATGAAAAAAAGCTAAGTTCACGCAAACTGTCAATCATGTGGCACCCCCCCAATCATCACGATAGTTTTCTCGTCTCGAGAATTGGGGCACGGGCCCAGGCACTCATCATTACGCTATTCCTCAGCAATGCCATCAACTACGTTCAACCGGCCTTCTCCTTGATAGGTTCACCCTAGCATGCCTACAAAACCCTGACTCTCTCTCGCTCACTTTGCGCCGCCGTCTTCGTGGCCATTCCATTATTCACCACTTTTCTCTTCGCTGAAGATGAATCTGAAAGTAGCCCTTCCCCGGCTCCCGTGTCCTCCCCTCTAGCGGGTGGACCCCCGCCCGTTGATATTCACTCTATCACCCTCCCACACTTTTCGATCATAGCCCGGCACGACTCCGCTGGAGCTTTCCGCTCTGTGCATGTCCGCAACTAGTTCGTCCTTAACTCTCTATCGTATGTCTATCCCCCTCTTCAGTCCGGACACGTGGCCTTGTGCGGTGTTCTCACCCTCCCTCCTGCGCTCTCCGGAAGTCAGAACCTACGCCTCTCAGGGGCCCTATCTCCACTCGCCCCTTTGAGGCCCTCGATTGCTATACTTTAAACGGTCTAATTCTCATATCCTACAACCCTGCCCTCTCTCCTCCCACCTCACTCCCTGTACAAGACCCTCACCCTAAGTTCCCAAACACCACCAATCTCAGCCGCTACGAAGTGGTAACCCTCCATAACCTCCACCCACCTCGAGCTCAACATCACGCTTCGACAGTACCCCCCAGCCTCTAGACGTCTTGCCCCGCAGCGCAGCATTTCTCTCCCGACATTACCCACCATCCACTAACTCTCCCGTTCTACCGGCCTCGATGCGACACCTCTCCTCCCAGCACGCATCTTGCCCGTACGTAAAACGCGAACCTCCTCCCCCGAGCTCCCATGTGCCCCCCCGTCCCCCCTGTCATCCAATGTCCTCCTGATCAACTACCATATCCCGGCGGCCACATCTAATGTGGCCACCCCCCCCCAGACACCGAAACCAGCCTCAACTGTCCCACTCCCCCAGCCCCAAACACACTCCCACCTTACACATCATCATCCCCCCACTCCCGGCCTCGTCCCCCTCCCCTTAGCCCCCTTTCTCCCCAACTCTCCACCTACTCCGCACGCGAACCTGAACCGCCTCTTGCAATCCCACCCTTCGCCCTCATTCTTATCGTCCGAACCAAATGTCAAGAGGTGAGCATCTTCTACCATTTTAGCCCCCATACAGATTTCTGTTCACAATTTCAAACTCTAGATCGCAGTCCTTGACAAGGGTATCGCACCTTGTCCCCTGCCGACCCCCATTTTTCTATTCAATATGCGCATAGGCAACATGTAAATACTCTATCTTGTATCAACATATGGCCTACTCGCACTACCTTGACCCCCTTAGACTCTTTCAGGTCGGTACACACACTTCATCGTTCCCCCCGACCCTATCCTCACGGCTTTCGTGCTTCGTGTACACCCGTGTATAAACCGACCAGCCATCCTGTCCTCCGGCAACCCGCGCCTTGCACTAATCCCTCTGTCCCCCATTCACTAACGAGGCAATTTCTACTCCCTGACTCTACCCTGGGATGTGCCGACCTCCTATCACCACACACTCGCCCCTTTTTCGCCACATCCTGTCCTCAAAATTCATTCTACGAACCTGCACCTGCTGTCGCAATACAAGCTCACTGCCCCTCTTCTCATAGCAGCCCATACCCTGTGTGCATGTTTCCGCCTCTCCTTCCTTCACTGTCCGTTCTGTGCCATTCATTCACTCAATCCTCATCAAACCCACCCACCCCGTCCCCCTGTGCAAAATAGTTCCCAAGAGCGACCTTTGTTCCAGAAAGACCAACATATGACGAATCTTGTACCATTAAGGTTCTCGACTCAAGCGCCTGTAGTTTAACCCTGCTTAACCCCTCCCCTGACCTCCTGCGACTATCCTCCTCATTTTATACCCGCCCCCTCCCCCCCCCCCCACTCCTTTTTTAATCTCAATTCTCGTTGAGCCCGGTACTCCGTCACTTGAGAAGCCTTTTTCCACGAACAGTCCTTTCCCGCCTTATCGTGATACAATCATAACCCCCCTCCCTTCCTTTTGCATTGGCCTACCCGTCCACCTTTACTCACACCTCCCTAACCCATCTCCCTGAACACCACTATAGCACCTTAAAGCAGACTGTCAACGCGTGTTTCACCTGCCGCAGTCCTATACTCTCCCCCTTTGTGCTTCCCACATGACTAAGTCGAGTCCTAACACACACGCCCCTTCGCATTCTGCAACCCACATTCTCCTTTTCCCTCAACTTTGCAAACCTATTCGTGTCCTCCCAACCATTCCGACCTACTCCACGTACCCTGGCCGCTACAGCCAACCAGCACAACGTTGCCTTATCTTCTGCGTCACCCCACGCCTTCGGTTCCTTTGCGGCTGTGTCATCCCGACCTACACTTTTCCTACGCAACACCCCCCTCAGTAGTTAGCCACCACGCTATCTCGCGGTCCCGAAAACGTCACACCCGCCTCCGCCCCCTTTGCGCTCCTCGATCGCCCCATGTTTCGCCTCTCACACCCCAATTAATTGGCGTACCGCCTCTAGCCGACCCCCCATCGCCCTATCTGACCTCACCCTCTTCGATGTCCTGCCAGTCACCATTGCAAACTGCCCCTTCCCTTGTGGCCCATGTGTAAACTCCCCTCCCCCCTCGTACGGCATTCATTCCGACACGCCTCTTCGGATCTCACAGAGCCCCCCACTCTAGGATATTCTTCTCAACCTGATTGGTCTAAACACCCCATCCCGCATCAACCTTCCCTTTGCCACTCCTTCAAACATATTTCTATTTCGACCCAATCAACCGTCAATATCCATGCCCCGCTTACTGTCCCCATTCACATACCCACCACAGACTCGATCCTATCAAGGTAGCTGCCTATGCCCGATCCCCGCTCGCCTTCCCATCTATCCTTTTCCACCCTTTTCCTCCTATCACGTCTCTTGGGCCTCAACGAGCCTCCCTACCAGCGAATCCGCTGTTCTGTGGGACTACGAACCTCGCAGTTCCCGCCAAGCTCACGACTACACATACGCTCCCGCCACATAACCCATCTCTACTCGCATCTGTTCTTCCCTGGAATACCCTCAACTAACTCCTCACTTCCCTTCCCTCCCCCTCGTTCTTCTCTTCCACAAACCTACTCGCATCCTCCCGACCAACTCTCTCGTCTCGCCAACAATTGCCCCACATCCATCCGCATATGCACACGTATTCTTCGCCCCCTCTCCCTCGGCACCTCCCTCCCCGTTAACCCGCGGCCCTCCCATCCCAGGCACAGGCCCCTCCTCAAACTCCACCAGCCCCACCTCCATTTTGCTTACCGACCCCCGGCTCCCCAAAACGCCAACTCTACCACCCCCCCACTGCGACAGCACTACCATTACCAGGGTGCCCCGCCCTTCCCCTTCCTCGATGACCCCCACTCCCCCAGCCACTCAAAAATCCCGCCCGCTCCACTTCTTTACGAACCCCCTTTCACCCGCACCCCCTCTTCCCGTCCATGCTTCCAACAAATTAACCGGCCCTTGTAATGTTAAATACAATTACCCGTTCGTCTCTATTCCTCCCACTATTAACGATGCTTCAAAGCACGCCAAACCCTCAAACATCCAGGCATTTCCCTTACAGCATTAAATGCTCAGATGTTTTAATTAAAAAGTACAGCATACCCACCATCGGCACCTTCCCCCATCCACACATCTCGTCGTCATGATCCCTACTTCTGTCGTGCCCACTCCGCGGATCGCCACACGTGGAACACCCGCTCCTTTTAAACAGCATTTGGCGAAGGTGCCCCAACAAGTCACTCCCCCACCGCTAATCACCAAACTTAGCCGGATTAATTCCTTGCCACTATTCTTTTTATACCCTGACATACAATGTACCTTAGTTCTTGTTGGCCTCTTACTTTCTACTTGATCAAACTTCGCTTGAAATCGTTTCTCCCACCTCACCTTCGCCTGCTCCATCACCCATCTCCCTAAACAGGATATTTTAATGTATTATACTCACCCTCGACCACCTCCCCTTCTCTTCTATTTCTTGGGAATCATAGCTCAGTCCGCTGTTCCCAAAAAGAAACTTCACAACGACAAACCCGACCATGTGTCCCAATTCATTTTTCAGTTTAATCGACAAACTCGGTAAACAGGGTGTCCCTTAGAGCAAAACCAACGCCGGCATCTTACACTCCACTTCGTATACCCCCATCAAACACCGCTCCGTTCGTTCCTTAGACCTTCACCACCCCAAGCCACAACCCAATTAGAACAGATTTCTTTTCAGGCTTTCTCCTGCCAAGAAGCCACACCTCTTAACAACTATCATTGACGAGAATCTTACCAATTTCTGTTATTTTGCAACATTCCCCTTCTCCCAGTCCTACTATTGGACCAAGAACTTGATCCTTCAGATTCAGCTCAGTTATCATTTGTCTGTGTCTACCACCCACTTCCACCTCCCTTCCTTTTCAGCCTATAGTAATTTCGGGTTCCAATGACCCCAGGTTGGCGAGTACTAACATTATTGACCTTTCCTTTGTTATTACGACACCGAATTTGTCCTCTTTCTTTTTTCTCCTTGCTTTAAACCCCCATAAATTATCTTTGGCTTACGACCCTATTACCTGGCATCCTCATCGCTGCCCCGTTAGAGGTCAATTGAAGGGCCATTTCAACTCGCCAAATCAGCGGACCAACCTCCCTCTCTCCAATCCCCCCCTAGCAGTCTCGTGGGCCAAGATTTTCGAGTGAGGTATCAAAAGACGCGCATTTACGTCTAGATTAAGAATCCGATACGGGAGTTAACTTTGGTAATTCTATACGACAGCACGACACTGCTAATACGCATCCAAAATTATCTCTGTCCGGAGATATTTGCAGTTGAAGTTGGCGATTTTCATGTGGTTTGGTGTAATTTGTACCCACAAAAAAAATTGTGAACGCAGAAGCACATCACCGTGGCGGTAGCCACGGTTATACCACACAACCGGAATTGGCATGGCGTAGCCCAGGGCCTTAGTTCTATAGGTGGACGCCTTTTCGAGATATCGCAATAAGGGTTTACCGGGGGTGACTCTAGAATGTGTTTGTACGATATGGGTATCAAATTAAAAGTATTAATGAGGGTTTTAAAAGGGAGTAGCCCTTAGTTGTATATGTGAAGGCGTTTTCGAGATATCGACCAAAATGTGGACCAGGGTGACCCAGAACATCTTCTGTCGGGTACCGCTAATTTATTTATATATGTCATACCACGAACAGTATTCCTGTCAAGATTCCAAGGGCTTTTGATTTCGCCCTGCAGAACTTTTTCATTTCTTCTACTTAATATGGTAGGTGTCACACCCATTTCACAAAGTTTTTTCTAAAGTTATATTTTGCGTCAATAAACCAATCCAATTACCATGTTTCATCTCTTTTTTCATATTTGGTACAGAATTATGGCATTTTTTTTCATTTTTCGTAATTTTCGATATCGGAAAAGTGGGCGTGGTCATAGTCGGGATTTCGCCATATTTGATACCAAGATAAAGTGACTTCAGATAAGTACGTGAACTAAGTTTAGTTAAGATATATCGTTTTTTGCGCAAGTTATCGTCTTAGCGGCCGAGCGGAAGGACAGACGGTCGACTGTGTATAAAAAATGGGCGTGGCTTTAACCGATTTCGCCCATTTTCACAGAAAACAGTTATCTTCATAGAATCTATGTCCCTACCAAATTTCACAAGGATTGGTAAATTTTTGTTCGACTTATGGCATTAAAAGTATTCTAGACGAATTAAATGAAAAGGGCGGAGTTACGCCCATTTTGAAATTTTCTTTTATCTTTGGTATTTTGTTGCACCATATCATTACTGGAGTCGAATGTTGACATAATTTACTTTTATACTGTAAAGATATTAAATTTTTTGTTAAAATTTGACTTTAAATAAAATTTTTTTTTAAAGTGGGCGTGTTCGTCATCCGATTTCGCTAATTTTTATTTAGCACACATATAGTAATAGGAGTAACGTGCCTACCAAATTTCATCATGATATCTTCAACGACTGCCAAATTACAGCTTGCAAAACTTTTAAATTACCTTCTTTCAAAAGTGGGCGGTGCCACGCCCATTGTCCAAAATTTTTCTAATTTTCTATTTTGCGTCATAAGGTCAACGCACCTACCAAGTTTCATCGCTTTATCCGTCTTTGGTAATGAATTATCGCACTTTTTCGGTTTTTCGAAATTTTCGATATCGAAAAAGTGGGCGTGGTTGTAGTCCGATTTCGTTCATTTTAAATAGCGATCTGAGATGAGCGCCCAGGAACCTACATACCAAATTTCATCAAGATACCTCAAAATTTACTCAAGTTATCGTGTTTACAGACGGACGGACAGACGGACGGACGGACATGGCTAAATGAATTTCTTTTTTCACCCAGATCATTTTGATATATAGAAGTCTATATCTATCTCGATTAGTTTATGCCGTTACGGATTACCGTTATGCGAACAATGTTAATATACTCTGTGAGCTCTGCTCAGCTGAGTATAATTATGTTAAATTTCACTAATTTGCTTATAAAATATCAACACAAATATTGCAAAAAATGTCTGTCCTTTTTTTGTGTGTGGATATGTTCGTATTCATATGAATACAGCTGGTTGGTCAAGGTGTTTGTCAACTACACCTTATACACCATGTTACAAAACTGTTTTAGTTGCTTATATTGCCAAAATCCGCCATTGGACGTTTTTGGAGTGGATTTACAATATTTTTCGATTACTATATAAATCATATTCTTACTCTAACTGATATACTAATTAATTCTAACATGTTTTCTTAAATTCTACGCAAAACGTACATTTATCTTGTGTATATATTTACATTTGTATATGTTTTTATTTAATTGGAGAATAAAGAGAAAAAATATAGAACTAACGCGTTCTAAAAAATATTTACCGAAAGTGGTGAGAACACCTTATAGCTTTTTATCCAGCTGTGCCTCATGAATAAATTGTATGAGTTCTTCATACATCTTAGTATTTTTAGATTTCAATAATTCAATTAACGATGTGGAATTTTTAAATATGTTAAAATTGTTTCGCAATGTTTCGAAATTCGTGCATTCAAATATAAGATGGTCTGGCGTTTCAATGGAGTTGCAGAAAGAACATAGATTAGACATATTCCGCCTGAAACTGCATAAATATTGTTTGGAATATGTATGCCCTGTGATCAGCCCATTTATAAGCTTGATGTCATAAGGATCCATTAAAATTTGTTTATTATTATACCATGGTTTTTGTTGAATGTCAGAAACTATTGCTGCGAAATGAGTACCTTTACTATTGCTTATTATTTGAAATTCATTGTTCCATTCTTTTGCTATAACTTTATTTATTTTTATTAGGGCTTCCTGTGGTGTGAGGGCAGTTCCTATAACTGCTCCTCTTGTAGCAGCTTCCTTGGCAGCAAAGTCCGCCTTCTCATTGAAAGGAATTCCTACATGACTTGGTGTCCAAATAATGTGAATTTCATCAAAGCTTGAGTTCTGTAATGTATTGTGAATACTTGCTACTATGAAGTTATTTGTAGTTTTCTTTTTCAGTGCATTAATGGAGGATAAGCTATCTGTGAAAATGGCAAGTTTTTTGCATTTTTCTCTAGATGCTATTTTTATTGCTTGTTTAATCGCTGTCAGTTCACCAAACATGGACGAGTATTTGTCATTGAGCTTATACATGTAAGATATATTTTTCTGAATGTCATGTATACCCATGATACAAAAAATGGAGGTAGTTCCATTTAGTGTGACGTTAGCCACTTGACTTTTGCGGGGACAATGACAATTTCACCAAAACAAGCTACCATATTGAAAAATGTTACGAATTTTTCTCATTTTGATGAATTTCACATTAACGAATACGACTAAATTACTTGCATAATTATTTTAAATAAAAAAGCAAAAAAAAATGAGCCCCATGCCTTGGAAATATTTTAATACGAAATATCAGCCTAGAAAAGAAGAAAAACGTAAGTTTTTCAAGCTCCTGAAAATTGTTTTGGTGGAAGAAACATGGATCGAAGTATGCAAAGAAAGGGAATATAGCCTTCTTAAGTGTCCGTACGTTTGCTCAGAACATTTTGACAAAACAATCACGTTTGTTAATTGCTTGCTGTTGTTGTTGTTGGTGTTGTTGTAGCAATAAGGTTGCTCCCCGTAGGCTTTGGGGAGTGTTATCGATTTGATGGTCCTTTGCCGGATACAAATCCGGTACGCTCCGGTACCATAGCACCATTAAGGTGCTAGCCCGACCATCTCGGGAACGATTTATGTGGCCACATTAAACCTTCAGGCCATTCCCTCCCTCCCTACCCCCAAGTTCCATGAGGAGCTTGGGGTCGCCAGAGCCTCGTCTGTTAGTGAAACAGGATTCGCCGCGGATAGGTGAGGTTGACAATTGGGTTTGGAGAAGCTATATATTGCGCTGGCAACCTGAAAGGTTGCGCTACACAGCCCCTTGAATCTGGTATTTTAGTCGCCTCTTACGACAGGCATACCTACCGCGGGTATATTCTGATCCCCTAACCCGCTGGGGTTCAATCGCTTGCTCAAAGGAAGTCCTTATAAACCAGCATCGCAATTTCTTGATAAATTAACTACAAGTCCACATTTTTATTATATTTATTGTATAATTCAAGCATAGCGCTTGGGGAGGGAATTGTTAAACCATTTTTTAGGGAGAACATTGACCTGTAGCTCTGCAAGTTGGCCGCCTATACACATTCTGTGCGTTTAAGCATTGACATGGATGTGGTGTCCCACAAACTTAAAAAATTAAACACCTACCACGCACTGCAGACTTTGGAGGTACACATTTTCTCAACATGCCTCGAAAAAAAACATCCACTGTAGAGGCATGATAATAGGGCCATGCTAGAACAACAGGATCTTCCGTATATTTTTTTTCTGTTTAGGGGCCAAGGTGCCATAAAGATATGAGTCATTAGCCAATGTATGAGTCATTATCCACTATTGTCCAAAACATATGGATTTTAAAGAGAGATGTAATTAAGTGCTTTTTTGAAAGTACATACGGATATTTCTTTGTAATTTTACGATAAAAATTTTACGCAGTTTTCGTTGGCAGCTATTACACTTTTCATGGACCTAAGAAGTACAACAGTGCCAAATAGCATCCACAAAAAAACGAACAATCAGGTGAGCGTGGCTGTGTATGTGCGTGCTGCTACATATCCTACTTGTAGACCTGTACTATGAACAAGACGAACCAGTTTTTTCGCGCATAACTTTTAAACGGGTAAAAAAAAGTTAACTTCCGCTTTCGGATTCTTGATCTAGACGTGAATACGCCCCTGCTTGACAGAGCTGACGGAAACTCCAACACATTAACAGAATTTTTGACATCAATAATACACTCACATAAATTTTTCCTTTTATTCGTATGGAAAACCATGGTATGTATATGTATGCATACACGTATACAGAATGTTTACATCAGGTTTGTCATGTCGCTTCTAACAACCTGATAGAAAATTTGCTTTATGCTGTGATGTAAATTTCCATCAGCCATATCTGTGAATTGATGCTTCAAATGACTGATAGCTGTCTAGCAGGGGCGTCTTTTGATACCTCACTAAAAAAAGGCCCAATTTTAGGGTGGGGCCCCTAAACTACACAATTATCTTTTTTTCAAAAAAATGCACATTTGTTGTTTTGGCTTTGCAAAATTTGACATATATAATATTTCGTTTAAACAAAAATGCCACATTCCTTTCTTTGGCATTGTACCGACGATATGTGCTAGACAGCTATCAGTCATTTGAAGCATCAATTCACAGATATGGCTGATGTTGTTGTTGTTGTTGTAGCAATGCTTGCCCCACCTAATAGCCGCGACCGATCAGAAATTGTCATCAATATCCTCTAACGGGAGTCCAAGGAAACTTGCCGTTTCAACAGGGGTGGACCATAAGGAAAGGGGTGTTAGAGACGTTGGTTCCACATTACAATTGAAGAGATGGTTGGTGTCATGTGGGGACACATTGCAAGCGGGGCATACATTTTGTATGTCGGGGTTGATTCTGGATAGGTAAGAGTTTAACCTGTTACAGTATCCAGAACGAAATTGAGCAAGAGTGACACGCGTTTCCCTGGGGAGTATGCGTTCCTCTTCCGCAAGTTTTGGATAATTTTCGTTAAGCACTGGATTCACCGGGCAATTCCCGGCATAAAGGTCCGACGCCTGTTTATGGAGTTCACCAAGGACCTGCTTGTGTTTTTTCACTTCATACGGCTGGGTTCTCAGGTGCCGTATTTCCTCAAAATGCTTACGGAGATGACTCCTTAAGCCCCTAGGCGGTGCTGGTTCATCAATCAGATGCCTGTTGGGATGCCCAGGTTTCTGTGTATTCAACAGGAACTGTTTGGTCAGCATCTCATTTCTCTCTCTGATGGGGAGTATTCTCGCCTCATTATGCAGATGGTGTTCTGGGGACATAAGAAGACAGCCCGTGGCGATTCTGAGAGCAGTATTTTGGCAGGCCTGTAGTTTCTTCCAGTGGGTGGTTTTTAGGCTTGGCGACCATATGGGTGACGCGTAGCACGTAATCGGCTGGCTAATTGCTTTGTATGTAGTCATGAGCGTTTCTTTATCTTTTCCCCAAGTGCTGCCAGCGAGGGATTTGAGGATTTTGTTACGGCTCTGAATTCTCGGAACAATTGCGGTTGCGTGCTCACCAAAATTTAGATCCTGATAAAACGTCACACCCAAGATTTTGGGGTGTAGGACAGTCGGTAGCGTAGTGCCATCGACGTGGATGTTCAAAATGGTCGACATTTGGGGCGTCCATGTTGTAAATAAAGTCGCGAAAGATTTAGTCGGTGATAATGCCAGGTTTCGCGAGGCGAAAAATTTGGAGAGATCAGGGAGGTAGCCGTTTATTTTATTGCATAGCGCATCGATCTTTGGGCCTGGGCCTGTGGCCATTATTGTGCAGTCATCGGTGTAGGAAACGATTGTGACTCCTTCCGGTGGTGAAGGTAGCTTAGATATGTAGAAATTAAACAAAAGTGGGGATAGGACACCACCCTGTGGCACTTGTTTAATTCTCCTTGGTTTTGATGTTTCGTTTCTAAATTGCACCGATGCCTGCCGACCACCCAGATAATTTGCGGTCCACCTTTTAAGACATGGGGGAAGGGTAGACCCTTCCAGGTCTTGCAGTAACGAGCCATGGTTGACCGTATCAAAAGCTTTTGATAGGTCTAGCGCTACGAGTACTGTTCTATGGTGGGGGGTATTGGTTTAAACCGCAATTTATCTGGGTGCCAATGACATTTAGCGCGGAGGTAGTGCTATGGAGTTTTCTGAAGCCATGCTGATGAGGGGCTAGCTGCGAATTTGCTTGGAAATAAGGGAGCAAAATGGCTTCAAGCGTCTTTGCCACTGGCGATAGGAGAGATATCGGACGATACGACTCACCTATGTTAGCTGGTTTCCCAGACTTTAGTAGCGGGACCACCTTGGCCATTTTCCATTTCTCAGGTATGACAAAGGTGGAAAGAGACAGATTGAAGACATGCGCTAAATATTTGAAACCCTCTTTCCCTAGGTTTTTAAGCATCGGCATGGCTATGCCGTCTGGGCCCACTGTTTTGGATGGTTTAGCACGACCAATGGCGTCCTCAACCTCTTTAGCGGTGATGGTGATTGGTGACGCGCTGAATTTGTGTTTATGTGCGCGCCTATTGGCTCTCCGTCTATCTTTGTCGGCCGTAGGATGCATTATATATTGTCGGCAGAAAGCGCTCGCGCATTTTTTCGCGTCCGACAGCACTTTGTCGCCAAAGGCGATGGAAACTTTGTCTTTGTGCTTAGTCGGATTCGATAGGGACTTTACGGTGGACCAAAGTTTACCCACACCGGTAGAGAGGTTACAACCTCTTAGGTGCTCCTCCCATTTCGCCCACTTGTGTTCATCCACAAGCAATCTGATGCGTTGGTTTATATCCCTTATTTGGGGGTCGCCTGGATCAAGCTGTCTTATAAGGTCACGTTCTCTCGCTAAGTTTGCGGCCTCCGCCGGGAAGTGAAGTCGGATTTCGGGAATTCTCCCGGCGGGAATGAAATGTGCCGAGGCGGATTTAATGACCTTACGGAAGGCACGCTCCCCTTGGCGGGCATCAGTCGGGATAGGGAGGGCGGCTGTCTGTAAAGGATTTATATTCTTCCCACTTTCCTTTTTTGAAGTTTATGAAAGTGCGTTTTTCAGTGACGATGAAGTCGGCTTAGACGTAGGCTACGGGACGCCCTTGGGCGTGAACAGCAAGGAGCCACAAAAGATTTATAAAAGTTACGTGGACGTCGGGTTTTGGGATCAAGCCCAGAACAACCTGTCCGATGCAACCATCCCTTGCACGAGACACACTGAACAGAGTATGACCGTCCTAAAAAGATTGTTTTCCGGCAGATGCAGCAAAACCATTTCTCAGGACCGGGGTCAGGAGACGGACCCGGATTGGATTCGATGCCTTCCCGGAGTAAGAGAATATGGAGCAGTCCTGCTGCAAGGAGCTGCTGGGAGGATGGAAATTTGTGGGAGGGACGAAACAAATTAGATATGGTCACACTGAAATGACAGTCCTTGGTCGGGAAAAATCCCGAGTCGCTCCGGTACATAGAACCGACTGCTTTGGGAAGCGCCAATTTGTGATCGGTCGCGGCTATTAGGTGGGGCGAGCATTGCTACAACAACAACGTGTCTTTTAATACCACCTTTATAATTTTTGATACAAATTAAGTGGTGCACCGTAGTTGTTGTTGTTGTAGCAGTGCTTCGCCCCATGCAATAGGTGCGACGATCACAAATTGTCATCAATATCCTCTAACGGGAGTCCAAGGAAACTTGCTGTTTCAACAGGGGTGGACCATAATGAGAGGGGTGTTAGAGGCGCTGGTTCCACATTACAATTAAAGAGATGGTTGGTGTCATATGGGGACACATTGCAAACAGGGAATACATTTTGTATGTCGGGGTTGATTCTGGATAGGTAAGAGTTTAACCTGTTACAGTATCCAGATCGAAGTTGAGCTAGAGTGACTCGCGTTTCTCTGGGAAGTGTGCGTTCCTCTTCCGCAAGTTTTGGGTATTGTTCTTTGAGTACTGGATTCACCGGGCAATTCCTGGCATAAAGGTCCAACGCCTATTTGTAGAGTTCACTGAGGACCTGCTCGTGTTTTTGTGCTTCATAAGGCTGAGTTCTCAGGTGCGTTGTTGTTGTTGTAGCCATGCCATCAGCACCCAGATAAATTGCGGCTTAAATCAAAACCACCACCATAGAACAGTACTCGTTGCGCTATCAAAAGCAATTGATACAGTCAACCATGGCACGTTACTGCAAGACCTGGAACGGTCTACCCTTCCCCATGTCTTAAAAGGTGGACCGCAATTATCTGGGTGGTCGGCAGGCATCGGCGCAATTTAGAAATGACACATCAAAGCCAAGAAGAATTAAACAGGGGGTGTCACAGGGTGGTGTCCTATCCCCACTTTGGTTTAATTTCTACATATCTAAGCAGCCTTCGCCACCAGAAGGAGTTACTATCGTTTCATACGCCGATGACTGCACAATAATGGCCACAGGCCCAGGCCCAAAGATCGATGAGCTTTGCAACAGAATAAACGGCTACCTCTCTGATCTCTACAGTTTTTTTCGCCGCGCGAAACCTGGCATTATTACCGAATAAATCCTCCGCGACCTTATTTACAACATGGACGTCCCAATTGTCGACCATTTTGAACTTCCACGTCGATGGCACTTCGCTACCGACTGTCCTACACCCCAAAATCTTGGGTGTGACGTTTGATCAGAATCTACATTTTGGTGAGCACGCAGCCGCAATTGTACCGAAAATCCAGAGCCGTAATAAAATCCTCAAATCCCTTGCTGGCAGTACTTGGGGAGAAGACGAAGAACCCCTCATTACCATACAAAGCAATTGGCCAGCCGATTGCATGCTACGCGTCCCCTATATGGTCGCCAAGCCTAAATTCTACCCACTGGAATAAGCTACAGGCCTGCCAAAATACTGCTCTCAGAACCGCCACGGGCTGTCTTCTTATGTCCCCAGAACACCATCTACATAATGCAGCGAGAATGCTCCCCATCAGGGAGAGAAATGAGTCATCGGCGTAGGAAACGATAGTAACTCCTTCTGGTGGCGAAGGTAGCTTTGATATGTAGAAGTTAAACAAAAGTGGGGATGGGACACCACCCTGTGGCACTCCTTGTTTAATTCTTCTTGGTTTTGATGTTTCGTTTCTAAATTGCACCGATGCCTGCCGACCACCCAGATAATTTTCGGTCCACCTTTTAAGACATGGGGGAAGGGTAGATTCTTCCAGGTCTTGCAGTAACGTACCATGGTTGACCGTACCAAAAGCTATTGATAGGTCGTGGTGCACCGTCGTTACCATAATATTATTGTGATAACATAAAAACTATGTACTAACCCCAAACTAAACCAAAGTCATCCAACTAAAAAAACACATTGATATGTAACAGCAACAGTCTGAGTGCGTATGATAAACATACAAATCTAGCTACTATAACTTACCACAGACGTCTGGCACAGTGTCAATTGCACTTTCTTCTCCGCCAGTTTGAGGCTGTTGTCCGCTTAGGTTTATAGACAATGTATACCTCGTTAAATATTGGTTTATAACAACTAACTCGATGCTACCAGCTTGGCGAATACACTTGGCTGAAATATGTGATAAGATATGCGCCTACGCGAAAGTAACTAGCGGCGTGATTTTTTACTTAATTTGGAAAAGTATTCAGAGAAGTATTTCTGTCTACTTTGGTACAGATTACACACTTCCTTCTGACAAGCGTGTTTACAAATTGTTATGCATTGACCGGAGGGGAAGGGACACACGCGTCACGAGTGCACCAGAATCAACGGATATGTTTTCTTCTTTTAATATTTATGCCACATCGAAACTGTTAACCGTTTATTATTCATGTCCTTAAATAGATGGACGTGACACGTATTTATGTAAATAAGCACGACGAAAAAGATATATTTAAAACAACATAAATTTAATAGCCGCAGACAATATTGCAAACGTCTGTTCCTCTAGAATCACACTATTCGAATCATTGTAAATTTACCAAGTAGCGCAACTAACAGCTGATCGGTGAAACTTCGCACATTCACGACGCACAGTTCTCGACTCAGTTTCAAAACAAAACTTTAGATTATTTAATTCAAATTTTAAAGTGAGATAATCCTATAACATATTTATGTATACAGAATATATATGGCGTTTTTGTTGTTATTAAAACAATAGTTTTATTTATATTAAAGCTTTTATATCATAACTTCGAAAAATCTCCGAACACCATTCCTTCATATACATGACATTCGACTGCCTAGTCCACTGCCTTCCACTCTGCTTTCCACTCGCAACATAACCTCTACTTAAGCTGCCAACTATATAGTAAACAATGATTCGAATGATTCATTGTAAGTCGTGTCAAAAAATTCCCACGATCATCGCAAAAATTCTGCTACATTTGACAGTTTCCACCTTTCCAACGTACTATCTATCCCGCTTACACTCGCCTAAATGTACAATGGGTGACGCGTGTTGTTCTTATCTTCTAGAAGACGGCAAGTGTATTAAAAAATTACGAATTTTATAGTTTCCTATGGGGCGTTTTGTTTACTATTTTGTATGCATATTATGCGGGCGCATGGCTTTACATTTCTTAAAACATCGAATATGGACCATATGTCCATTAGAAAATGCTTCGCCATAGTGTACCTATACCAAGTGTGTTCACTAAGCGATAAACGTCAAAACTACAAACAGCCTCGCTCACCTGATGGAAATCTCAGGTCTAGAGTCGCATTTTTAGTCTCAACGACAACATTTTTGACTACCAATCGTATGGACTTTTTCAATTTTTCAATCATTCGGAGCATTCGGTAATGGTATCCATTTTGAATTCGCTGTCATTCCGAATCCAGCGAGTGCCTGTCAGAATGCTTGACAGATAAGTCAACACACTTGTACTTGTACACTATGTTCGCACGAAGCGAAATCTGTTGACGAAATGACTCGCCTTATATACTTTCATCAAGATTTTGTTAACGCACACATACAGAACGGACATGTACACTCATACATGTGAATGGTCATCATGTAGCGACACATTGATGTACCTGCGTCAATATCGCCTTTTGTTATATCACGACGATTAAGTATAACAAAACAACTATGATTTGTTTAAAAATAAGTAAAAGCATTTGAATATAGGCAATGAACAGTAGTATTTTAGGAGAAATGTTGGTCAGAAAAAAACGCACACAAGAGCATTTAATTGCATTCACTCACACAAGTACGTAATCGCGTTGCCAATCGTAATTACAAGCCGAATATAAAACAATTGCTGTCTTTCAGTGAGTTTTACAGCTCCGGCTCACGCTCAATTCTCACGGCAATGCTCTGGATCATTGAGAGACTTGAGAAGCAGATGTCGTGAAATTTTCGCAAACGTGAAATGTGATAGGCAGATGTCGCCGCGGTTTTTCATTTAACTCATTCGGCAAAGGCTAAGCAGCGACATCTATTTTTGTAAAAGTAGGTACATTAAAGGCCGCGTTGCCAACCTAAAAAGAAGTAATTAACAAATTATCTGGCTCACAAATTGAAACAGACTTCTATATGGATTTATATGGCTCAAATCGTTGTTGTTGCATTTACATGCAAAATTATTTATCTTACTTACTTACTTAATTGGCGCTTAACCGTCTAAACGGTTATGGCCGTCCAACAAGGCCCGCCAGTCGCTCCTTCGCTCCGCCAACTGGTCACACCAAGGGAGTTTAAATCGTTTTCCACCTGGTCCTTCCAACGGAGTGGGGGCCGCCCTCTACCTCTGCTTCCATAGGCGGGTTCCGATAGAAACACTTTCTTGGCCGGAGCATCATCTTTCATCCGCATAACATGGCCTAGCCAGCGCAGCCGCTGCGTTTTAATTCGCTGGACTATGTTGATGTCTGCGTATAGCTCGTACACCTCATCATTAAATCTTCTTCGGTACTCGCCATCGCCAACGCGTAGAGGTCCATAAATCTTTCGAAGAACTTTTCTCTTGAACACTCCCAAAGCCGCTTGATCTGCTGTTGTCATGGTCCATGCTTCTGCCCCATATAGCAGGACGGGTACGATAAGTGACTTGTAGAGTATGATTTTCGTTCGCCGAGAGAGGACTTTACTTTTCAATTGCCTACCTAGTCCAAAGTAGCATTTATTGGCAAGATTGATTCTTCGCTGGATTTCAGTGCTGATGTTGTTGCTAGTGTTGATGCTGGTTCCCAAATAAACGAAGTCTTTTACTATTTCGAAATTATGGCTGCCAACAGTAGCGTGGTTGCCAAATTATTTATCTGGCTCAGGATTTTACCACCGGATGATGGCTATTTGCCGTCTTTCAGTGAGTTTTACAGCTCCGGCTCACGCTCAATTCTCACGGGAAAGCTCTGGATCATTGAGAGACTTGAGAAGCAGATGTCGTGAAATTTTCGCACACGTGAAATGTGATAGGCAGATGTCGCCGCTGTTTGTCATTTAACTCATACGGCGAAAGACTAAGCAGCGACATCTATTTTTGAAAAAGTAGGTATATTAAAGGCCGCGTTGCCAACCTAAAAACAAGTAATTAACAAATTATCTGGCTCACAAATTGAACCAGACTTCTATCTGGATTTATCTGGCTCAAATCGTTGTTGTTGCATTTACATGCAAAATTATTTATCTGGTTCAGAATTTTGCCACCGGATGATAGCTATTGTAGAGGAGGTAGCTGCCATTTGCATTAAGGCTCCTTCATATAGATGAACATTCGTCGGCAGGGGTACGAGTGATCGATCAGACAACACATTTATAGCTCCGACACATAAGCAGTTTTTCATATAGATGAGTTTAACACAAGCTTATAGCTCCGACACGTAAGCAGTTTTTCATATAGATGAGTTTAACACAATCTTAGCATTATGAGTAGATTGCACGTATTTTTATGGAGAACGGTATACTGAGCGACACTGGCGCCATCGCTTCCCAAGGCCGTCGGTTCTATGTACCGGAGCGACTTGGGATTTTTCCCGACCAAGAACTGCCATTTCAGTGTAACCCCATTTAATTTGCTGAGTCCCTCCCAGCAGCTCCTTGCAGCGGGATTGCTCCATATTCTCTTGCTCCGGGAAGGTATCGATACCAATCCGAGTCCGTATCCTGACCCCGGTCCTGAGAAATGGTTTTGCTGCATCTGCCGGAAAAGAATCTTTTTAGGACGGTCATACTCTATTCAGTGTGTCTCGTGTAAGGGATGGTTGCACCTTCCAACAGCCCCACTGCTCAGCAAGCCACAACAAGTACCCGCTGTTGCTCGCGCCCCACGGCGCCACCAACTCACACGGCTGCTCTCACTCATACCTATAATCTCCGTAGTAGAGTCGGGAGCAATGCCGAGCATCAGCCCCTGCCCCCGTCTTATTCCCCCCTCTTTTCCGTCAGCAATTGTGTAGGTCAGGGAAACAGACTCTTAGTCCCTACCTCCCTTTGCACCGCTTACCAGCACAGAATATATACGTTTGCGATATCCGCCCAATGCAGCTCCTGCCATGGACGGTGCCACTTTCCTAGCTGTTCTGGTCTCAGCGACGGCAACGCCCCGACGGGTTTCATTGCGCCATGTTGCCAGGCCGCATACCCAAATACACCGGGTACCACAATGCTTACACAAGGACGTCTAGTCCCAGGGCCACAACAGCAATCGCGTTCTGGCCTTCCACAACCCAACCCGTCACTTACTCCCTATGCACTTCAGAATTCTGCAGTTAAACTGTAATGGATTAACTGGGAAGATCACGGAGATAGTCGACTTCATGAAGCAGCACAACATCCGTATTGCTGCGATTCAAGAGACTAAAGAGAGACTATCTTAGGCGATTTCAATGCCCATCACGATATATGGCATTCAAACTTGCGGGTGGACGGTGGGGGTGAGATGTTAGCGGATCAAACAGAAGAAACGACGTTCTGCACAATAAACGGAGACGCACCCACACGTATGGTAGGAAGCCGTCACAGTTCGCCGGATATTTCAATCATGAGCGCAGAACTCGTAAACTGCGTCAACTGGCAGCCGATGGTAACATTGGCATCCGACCACCTGCCTATACTTATTTCACTCGAGCGTTCCGCCGACTTCATCGTCGCAGAAAAACACACTTTCATTAACTGTAAAAAAGGAAAGTGGGACGAATACAAATCCTTTACAGACAACCGCTTTGCTGCCCTCCCTATCCCAACCGATGCCCGCCAAGGGGAGCGTGCTTTCCGCAAGGTCATTGAATCCGCCTCGGCTCGTTTCATTCCCGCCGGTAGAATTCCGAAATTCGGCACCACTTCCCGGTAGAGGCCGCAAGTTTAGCGAGAGAACGTGACTTTTTAAGACAGCTCGATCCCGGCGACCCCAAATAAGGGATATAAACCAACGCATCATCTAGTCTAGGCACAATGACAAAGTTTCCATCGCCTTTGGCGACAAAGTGCTGTCGGATGCGAAAAAATGCGCGAGCGCTTTCTGCCGACAATACATAATGCATTCTACGGTCGACAAAAATAGACGGAGGGCCAATAGACAGGCACGTAAACATAAGTTCAAAGCATAACGTCACCAATTACCATCACCAAAGAGGTTGAGGATGCCATCGGTCATGCTAAACCATCCAAAGCAGTGGGCCCAGATGGCATAGCCATGCCGATGCTTAAAAGCCTAGGAAAAGAGGGTTTCAAATACTTAGCACATTCCTTCAACCTGTCTCTTTCCACCTTTTTTCATACCCGAAAAATGGTAAATGGCCAAGGTGGTCCCACTACTAGAGCCTGGGAAACCAGCTAACATAGGAGAGTCATATCGCCCGATATCTCTCCTATCGCCAGTAGCAAGACCCTTGAAGCCATTTTGCTCCCCTACTTCAAAACAAATTTGCAGCTAGCTGTCATCAGCATGGCTTTAGAAAACTCCATAGCACCACCACCGCGCTAAATACCATTAGCACCCAGATAAATTGTGGTTTAAATCAGAAGCCCCACCATAGAACAGTACTTGTAGCGCAGTACTCAAAAGCTTTTGATACGGTCAACCATGGCACGTTACTGCAAGACTTGGAATGGTCTACCCTTCCCCCATTTCTTAAAAGGTGGACCGAAAATTATCTGGGTGGTCGGCAGGCATCGGTGCAATTCAGAACGAAACATCAAAGCCAAGAAGAATTAAACAAGGGGTGCCACAGGGTGGTGTCCTATACCCACTTTGTTTAATTTTTACATATTGTTACGAATATTAGCAACACTAAGGGGTACTGCCATCTCTAAGCCGATGCTAAGCAGCGCCTTGTATGCACATCCATAAATCAATCATTATGTATCTACATAAACGAATCAATCATTATGTCTACACATATGTGCGTACACGCAGCGGAGAAGAGATGCACAAACACATGCAGATATCTTATCTGAGATGCTCCCGAAAGGATGTAATTTTAATTGTGGAAGTGTCGCTCACAAATACGTGCGCATATGAGAAGCTGTACACGTGCATCTGTAGTTATAATTATATGGCAGTAACTAAGTAAATTCTGGAAGCGCCTAGAAGATGCAACGAGGAAATCACAGAGTATAAAAGCATTAAGCACGCAATCTGTCGGGCAATAGTAGAGTTAATTTGAGTTAAGCAAGTTATCAGTAAGCGAAATATAAGTGTTATTGTGAAGTACTTTAATAAAGGCCATTTTGCATTACTGAAGAGTGGAGTTATTTATTCAACAGTTTAGTGATTCGAATTAACAGAAGGTTGCAAATAAGAGGATTTGCAGTAAAATCGTTACAATATCAAAACTACCTTCGCCACCGGAAGGAGTTACTATCGTTTCTTACGCCGATGACTGCACAATAATGGCCACAGGCCCGGGCCCACAGATCGATGAGCTTTGCAACAGAATAAACGGCTACCTCCCTGATTTCTCCAGTTTTTTCGCCTCGCGAAACCTGGCATTATCACCGACTAAATCATCCGAGACCTTATTTACAACTTGGACGTCCCAAATATCGACCATTTTGAACATCCACGTCGATGGCACTACGC
Organism: Eurosta solidaginis; assembly: GCA_029619165.1. Lineage (NCBI taxonomy): Eukaryota > Metazoa > Arthropoda > Insecta > Diptera > Tephritidae > Eurosta > Eurosta solidaginis. Next base: position 22,988 of record JARSSU010011079.1, read on the forward strand.
TACCGACTGTCCTACACCCCAAAATCTTGGGTGTGACGTTTGATCAGGATCTATATTTTGGTGAGCACGCAGCCGCCATTGTTCCGAAAATCCAGAGCCGTAATAAAATCTTCAAATCCCTTGCTGGCAGTACTTGGGGAAAATACAAAGAAACGCTCATTACCACATACAAAGCAATTGGCCAGCCGTTTGCCTGTTACGCGTCCCCTATATGGTCACCAAGCCTGAAAACTACCCACTGGAAGAAGCTACAGGCCTGCCAAAATATTGCGCTCAGAACCGCCACGGGCTGTCTTCTTATGTCCCCAGAACACCATCTACATAATGAGGCGAGAATACTCCCCATCAGGGAAAGAAATGAGATGCTAAACAAACATTTCCTGTTGAATACCCAGAAACCTGGACATCCCAACAGACATCTGATTGATGAGCCAACACCGCCTAGGGACTTAAGGAGTCATCTCCGTAAGCATTTTGAGGAAATACGGCACCTGAGAACTCAGCCGTATGAAGCAAAGAAACACAAGCAGGTCCTTGGTGAACTCCACAAACAGGCGTCGGACCTTTATGCCGGGAATTGCCCGGTGAATCCAGTACTCAGGGAACAGTACCCAAATCTTGCGGAAGAGGAACGCATACTCCTCAGGGAAAGGCGAGTCACTCTGGCTCAACTTCGTTTTGGATACTGTAACAGGTTAAACTCTTACATATCCAGAATCAACCCCGACATACAAAATGTATGCCCCGCTTGCAATGTGTCCTCACATGACTCCAACCATCTCTTTAATTGTAATGTGGAACCAACGCCTCTAACACCGCTTTCATTATGGTCCACCCCTGTCGAAACAGCAAATTTTCCTTGGACTCCCGTTAGAGGATATTGATGACAATTTGTGATCGGTCGCAGCTATTAGGTGGGGCGAAACATTGCTCCAACAACAACACTGGCGCCATCTGATATTCAAAAGTAGCCATCTCCGAAATTTTGTTCCAAGCAAATCATAAGAAGAAGAATTTGACATTTGCTTTGGCCAAGGCTGTTGGCACAGTTTGCAAGTGAAATCATTTTTCCCACTGGTTGGTAAAATTTCTAACATTTTTCGCAATTGAAAACTGCAATATAACAATCGAATACGACACAAAATATGTTAGCAAGTATTTTTGTTGTATAGGGAGAATGTTTACAACAGTGCTTCGCGAAATTTTGTTTTTAAATGGGCAAGGCGTAATAAACTTCAATTGCCAAGTCTGAAGTTCCTTCATATTTACATACGCATCATCTTGGTTGATTGTGGCGATGTCATTGGAATGCATAAGCTTGTGTTTAAACACATCTATATGAAAAATGCCATTGTGGCACGGCCTTCATGCATTATGAGTAGACTGCACGTAATTTTATGGAGAACGGTAGTATAAGCGACACTGGTGCCATCTGATATTGAAAAGTAGCCAACTCCAAAATTTTGTTACAAGCAAATCATAAGAAGAATTTGACATTTGCTTTGGCTAAGGGTGTTGGCACACACTTTGCAAGTGAAATTATTTTTGCCACTGGTTGGTAAATTTTCTAAGATTTTTCGCAATTAAAAACTGCAATATAACAATCGATTACGACACAAAAAATGTTAGCATATATTTTTGTTGTATAGGGAGAATGTTTATAACAGTGCTTCGCGAAATTTTGTATGTGAATGGGCAGGTATGTAGGTTGAACTGGCCGGTCCATGAGGACCTCACATAGACTGATTGAGTCCGTAGTGTTATCAGAAGTTTGTTTTAACGACCAAACTGAAAAACCCTATCAAAAACCAGGACCTATGTTATAAAATAACTCCGTCCTCTTGGCAAATACTAGGATC
>JARSSU010011081.1:0-23669 GCA_029619165.1 Eurosta solidaginis
ATTTTATTTATTTTACTTAATTTTGTTTCATTTTATTCTATGTTACTTGATGTAGTTTTATTTCATTTTATTTTGTTCTGTTGTAATTTGTTTTAATTATTTTTGATTTATTTTATTTTATTCTATTTATTTTATTTAGTTTATTTTATTTTAGTTTATTTTAGTTTATTTTATTTTAATTTACATTACTTTTTATTATATTATTTTATTTTACTTAATTTTGTTTCATTCTTTTCTATGTTACTTGATTTAATTTATTTCATTTTATTTTGTTCTGTTGTAATTATTTTATTACTTTTTATTTTGTTTTGTTCTAATTTTTTTTTATTTAAGTTATATTATTTTATTTTACTTAATTTTGTTTCATTTTATTTAAATACTTAATTTATTTTATTTCATTTTAGTTTGTTGTTATAATTTATATTATTTATTTCTTATTTACGTTATAATTATTTTTTATTTTATGTAACTTTATTTTATTTTATGTAACTAATTTTAATTTATTTTACTTTACATGTACATAATTTTTTTATATATGTTATTTTTTAAATTTGTTATTTTATTTTATTCTATTTTATTTTTATTTCATTTTAGTTTATTTTATTTTATTTTATTTATTTTATTTATTTATATACAAATATTTTATTTATTTTACTCTGATTTTTAGCACCTCTGTTACGTTAAGAATAACTTAACATGTGTTGTTAAGGTCACGAACTGACCAGTCCTATGTTTTCAATGTAAATCGGCTTCAAATTTTATATTCTCAAATGCATTTTCAACGTTTAAAAATTTTTATAATTATTCTTAGGGTCATAGACAAATTTTAGGCTAATAAACATTAGGGTGGGTTGATTTGTGTGGACGAAAGTTAACCGATAACGCGCCATCGATTTTTAGATAGGATTTGTGCTCAGAAAAAAGTTCCACTACTCATACCAACAAATAATTTTCGAGCCTGCGAAATTTCATTTTTTGACTTTTTTTCGACTTTGATTTTTAAGGTATTTTTCATGATCTAATAAAAAAATCCTATCGAAAAATCGGTGGCGCGATATCGGTTAATAAATTTACCCAGTCTTATAAACATGTTTAGGAACTCTTACGATACATGCTGAATTTCTATGCTCAATACAATATTTATTGTAATATTGTGGTTCTAATTAGTATTTCTTGTTGTTATTTAAAGTTGCTAAGATTTATTGGTTTAGTTGATTATATATCGGAATTTTTGCGATATGGTAGACGTGGTATATACGTAGGATGTCGACCTACCACACCGAAGGTCCTTAGTTCCGCTAATGGAAGAATTAACATCAAAACACTTAAAAAAGTCATGAAAGGAAATTTCAAAAATTGTTCTATCAAGAGATGTCAGAAAAATAAAGCAAGAAAGGCCACACAATGACCTTAAAGTGACAGGAGGGTTAAACTTTGTTTGTTTTTTTTTCCTTCACACTATTTTATTACATAAAAATTCCACCAATAAATAGAAAAGAATATTACAACCAACAAGACCAAAAAAGAAACAAATTTAATATTTTCAGTTTCAACGTATTACTAAAACACATCCAAAAACATCGAGAGAGCTTTCGAAAGAGTAATTTTTAACTCGATAACCCGTAACCGAACATTAAAAAATTATGTTCTGTATTTTGCATAAAATCGTTGGAATGTGCAGATTTTGGGTTTGATGGAAACCATGTATAACTACATGCATTATTATACTTTTCATGAAAATGAAATGGTATATTAACTTGGCACAAATCTCAAAATTGTAGGTCCTTAAAGGAAAATAGATAAACCCACCATTAAGTATACCGAAATAATCAGGATGAAGAGCTGATTTAATTTAGCAATGTCCGCCCGGCCGTCTGTCCGTCTGTCTGTTTTTGTGCAAATTTGTCCCTCAATTTTTGAGATATCTTGATAAGATTTGGTGAGTAGGTGTTTTTAGGTGTCCGATTGGACATTTGTCGGAACCGGCCGTATCGGACCACTATAGCATATATCCTGCATACAACCGATTTTTGTCATATCTTCCTCAATTTATCAGATTGAAGCTTCAAACATCACCATATGCTTTCTTATGTTGCACATATTGTTGTCTGAAAAACTGGATGAGATCGGCCGTATATATAGTATATATCCCCCATAACCGATTGTTCAGATAAGAAACTTTTCGTAATGACTGCCCTATTTTAAGATCTAGAAGCTTCAAATTTCAACTAATGCTTACGTATATATCATATTGTTACGAATATTAGCAACACTAAGGGGTACTGTCATCTCTCAGCCGATGCTAAAAGTGATTTGTATGCACCTCCATAAATCAATCATTATGTATCTACGTAAACGAATCAATCATTAGGTCTACACATATGTACGTACACGCAGCGGAGAACTAACGCCCAAACACATGCAGATATCTTATATGCAATTATAATTGTTATTCAACAGTTTAGTGATTCGAACGTTAGCAGAAGATTGCAAATAAGGGGAATTGCAGTAAATTCGTTACAATATATTGTTGTCTGAAAAAATCATAGAAGTCGGTGGTATATATAGTATATATAGATTTGTTCACAATTTCAGCCCCATTTTAAACAGCTAGAAGCTTCAAACTGATTCTTCAGATAAGAAAATTTTCGTATTTACTGCCCCATTTTAGATCTAGAGACTTCAAATTTCAACTAATGCTTACGTATATAGTATATATTGTTGTGTGAAAAAAGCATATAGATCGGTGGTTCATATAGTATATATATGGTGGTATATATAGTATATATATATATTATCTATATATATATTTTCGTAATTTCAGCCCCGTTTTAACAGCTAGAAACTTCAAATTTCACCAAATGCTTACGCATATAGCATATATTGTTGTGTGAAAAAATCAAAGAGATCCGTAGTATATGTAGTATATATCTCATATAACCGATTGTTCAGATAAGAAACTTTTCGCAATTTCAGCCCCATTTTAAAAGATAGAAGCTTCAAATTTCACAATTGCTTACGTATATAGCATATATTATTGTGTGAAGAAATCATATAGATCGGTGGTACATATAGTATATATAAGATGGTATATATAGTATAATATAGAGTATATATATGATGTATATTGGAACGATTTTCCGTCATCCCTTGTCAAATTTGGTTTTGAGACAAACCGGTTTCGGCGTTGTGCCATCATCAGTGTCGATTTTCGTTCTGATCTGTTGTTGTCATTTGTCCTGTATTTATAGTTCGTAGGTATATGAGCAGGTATTGTCAAATTGATGCTTGTGTATATTTAGTTATGTGTATGTGCTGTGTGTTCGTTCAGAACCGAGGGTGGTTTACTAATCGATTTGTGTGGCTGACTGGGGTAGGTAGAAATCTGTGATTTTAGTCGTTTGACCTTCTTTGTCGGTTTTTTGTTTTGGTGTGTTAATTGTTTTGTGTTTATTTGTTGTTGTGCGTTTGTCTGTTGTACCTGTGTGATTAAGTTGTTTCCTGTAAACAAGTTTTAAAGGCTCGAATATTGTGTCAGAAATGGTGTTTATCTGTTCGTTTATTATTCTACCGTCGAATGTTTTCTGTTTGTAGATTTCCATGTTTTCGAGTACGTTGAGACGTCGGCCCTTTTCTTGTATGTGAAGAACCCTAACTGTTTTATTGATGTTTGCTGGGGAACATTCATTCTCGACCATGTGATTCGCGAAGTTAGACTCGGGTATAATGTTTGGATTCCGTATTTTTTTGTTGTAATCTCTAATATGTTCTCTGAACCTCGTTCTTATTTGCCGTCCTGTTTGTCCTATGTAACTATGCTGGCATCCGCAGGTAAGCTTGTATACGCCGTGGCTGCTAAACGGATCCTCTGAGTTAATGTTAGTTCTTAGTTTTCGCCCTAGATTGTTCGATGTTTTGAATGCTGTGTTAATGTTGTATTTTTTAAAGAAATTTGCCAATTTATATGTTGCTTTTCCAGTATATGTCATAGTCGTCCAGCTATTATTTTCTTTTTCATTATTTCTTTTTGGTTCTCCATTTGTCCTTCTGAGCTTATCTACTAGTGCTTTTTTATATCCGTTGTTTGCAGCGATATTATATATGACCTCAAGTTCTCTCTTATATGCCTCTTGTGTAAGAGGTGTTCTTTCAAGTCTATGTACCAAGTGCCTTAATGCTGCATTTTTATGATGTTGAGGGTGATTTGAGGTATTGTGTATTATTGTGTCGGTGGCCGTTGACTTTCTATATATGTCATAGTTAAATCTTTTGGCTTCTTTATCAATATTTATCGTGAGGTCTAGATAGTTGATTCCTCCGTCTTTTTCGGTTTCCATTGTAAATTTATATTGCCGTGCTGTTTGTTGAGGTACTCCAGTACGAGCTCTTCGTTATTAGTAGTTAAAACGCATATTATGTCATCCACGTATCTAGCATAAAATGACACGCCTAATTTGGACTTCAGCTCCTGTATGTACTTTTCTTCCAGATTTTGCATGAACACTTCCATAAGAATTGCTGATGTGGGGCTTCCCATTCCAAGACCGTTTGTTTGTCTATATATTTTATTGTTGAATTTAAAATAGTTTTGACGTAAAGTGGTTCTTAGCGTATTTGTGATTTGCATACTTTTACTTTGTTTTTTGTGTTATGAACTATTGTTGAGCTAACTATGTCCAAAGTCTCGATAGTGGTATAGATGGGTATAGATCTTTTATGTCAAAAGATACCAATTGCTGTTCTTGTTAGCTCTACGGTCTCGAGTCTCTCTATTAGTTCTGTGTGTTAGCTATTGCATATTCGTTCCTTAGCTCCAGAGTGTCTATCAATATCGTTTTTAAATATTTGGACAGTTTGTAACATGGTGCCGATTTAAAATTAAGATGAGGCCTCATTGGGCGTGTCCGGCTTGTGGTATTGTTTGGATAGCGCAACCAGTGGAGGAGGAGCCGAAGGGTTCATTGGACCAATCTATGTGCCATGTTAGAATCTATATATTTGTTGCATTTTTTATAGAACTTTGATTTGTTTTGGTATTCATCTGTGGGACCTCTCTCATTCTACGACATTTCATTTCCTCTATGAGATCCTCGGTTTTGGATATATATGTCTCTTTGTTATATATATATATATATTTTTTTTCGCAATTTTAGCCCCATTTTAACAGCCAGAAACTTCAAATTTCACCAAATGTTTACGTGTATAGCATATATGTTGTGTGAAAAAATCATAGAGGTACGTGGTATATATAGTTTATATCTCATGTAACCGATTGTTCAGATAAGAAACTTTTTCGTAATTACTGCCCCATTTTAAGACCAAAGGATTCAAATTTCAACGAATGCTTACGTATATAGCATATATTGTTTTCTGAAAAAATTCATAGAGATCGGTGGTATGTATAGTATATATATGGTGGTATATATAATATATATATATTTTTTCACAATTTCAGCCCAATTTTAATAGCTAGAAGCTTCAAATTTTAGCAAATGCTTACGTATATAACATATATTGTTTTCTGAAAAAATCATAGAGATCGGTGGTATATATATTATATATCCCATATAAACTTTCATTGTTGCATTTCCCTCTATAGCATGCCAATTCAAAATACTGCTTTAACCTTACATTTACTTTACGCTTTCATTCTGGATTCGCTCTGAGCGTGAGGAAAGAAGTTGCCACATCAAGATAAAGTTTAGCCGCTGGCAAGGCAAATGGACTATTGTGTAGTGAAACAATTAATCATAGTTAATTCATTCTAAGATGACTTACTTAAGAAAGGACAAGTTGTCCTTTTCACTCAGAGTTAATTAGAAAATTTTTCAAAAGTTTATGAGTTTGACCCCTCCATAGAAGCTTAATTTAAGTTAAAATTGTAACTTGCGGTTTAGAAAGTGGGCCTAATTTGCTTAACCGATTTTGTTCGTATCGATGCAAAATAAGTCAGTTATTCCACCAACTAAAGACAGCGAACCATTCCCCCTCCTACCCTTACTTATTTTGTATGTCGAAAATGGAAAGAAAGTTGATTGTTTTCACCCAGAGGAAAGCTAATATTTCAATTGCTTTGTTTTCAAATATTTTAATTTTCAATTCCGTAATACGCTTACTGTTTCCAAGAAAATATATTTAGCGGAATACTCTTCGCTTTCGCAACTGCAGATACTTTAGTATTTACAAACATTACCGACTTAAGCAACATAAACCTTTATAATCTTCTTAAACGCATAAAAGGCAAAACGGATACGTGACTTTAAAATGCAAGCGCTAAAAGTCTACAGGTAATTTGCTTGCTTGATTGATGATTTTTATCATACATACATATACAATATAATAATAGCAAATATTACTTTATGCTGAAAAATGCATGGCATATTTTGTAGAGGATGCGACTTTCTTCAACCGTCCGTAGGCTGCTTCAATGTTAAATTAATATTAAACAATAACATATGCTACGATGCAGTGCAAAAACTTAAGTCACGTCTGTGCACAAAATTAAGCGTAAACATATTTGTTTATACTTACGCAGGCGTTCCAAAGACAATTTTATATAAATTCACGAAGTTGCGCGCCTACTTGCTCTGTGCTTATTTGACTTTCTTTTACTCATCTCTTACTTGTCACCTTCATTGGATTTTATCGGCCACTTGGTTGAGCCGAAGTTAATTAAATTGTAATTAAGCGAGGTGTGTCGTTCATACATATTTACTTAACTCTACATATAACCACTGTGCTTATATTTATATGACCTGTTTTATATATTTTAAACTCGCCACGCTCAGGTGTACTTCAACACGCTTACTTTCGTTGTCGTACATACCAGATCATACATTTATTCATACACAACAGAGCAAGCCAACAAAGTTTGACTGAAATCCTTTTGACATGCCAAAGTGTTAGTTCTGTTTTTGGGTTTCCGTATTTTCACATATTGGTTGACCATTATTTCTCAGTCTCGCTGAAAGTGGTGGCGCATGTAAGATCCTTTGAAAAAGTTGAAGTAAGGCATTTATTTAGTGGCGTACTGTAAACTTTGGCAGGTTGCTAAACAAACTGCTATCAAGTACTTTTTTTAAGCAAAGAATAAATGCGTTACACGGAAATGACAGCACTAGGTCGGAAAAAGTGCCGATTAGCTTAGAGGATAGAACCGGCAAAGCAAACGTCGACCATATTGAACATCCACGCCAATGGTATACGTTACTGACTGTGCTACACCAAAAATAATGGTGTGACGTTCGATCAGGATATACATTTTAGCGAGCATAAAATCGCAATTGTAGACTTAGCCTGGCAGCACTTTGGGCGTGGGACAAAAAAGGAGTTCTCATAACCACCAAAAAAGCAGATGGCCGGTCGCTGTATGCGCGGACGGGATGGGGGTGGACCTACTTGTTTACACCGATTCGAACGGCATCTGCAAGGCAGATGAGTTTCACTGAGGACCTAGGTGTGGTAGACAGAGCACGCTACCACCACACTATGGTGGCAGCATATATGCTAAGCGTCCCAATACGATCACCGCGCCTAAAAGAAACACACTGTAGGAAACTGCAGGCCTGCTAAAGCACTACGCTCAGAGCTGCCACGGGATGTCTTCTAATGTCTCCAGAGCATCATTTACGCAGTGAGTCATAATACTCCCCATAAGAGACAGAAATGAAATGCTGACTAAACAGTTTCTGCTGAATTCCCAGAAACCAGCGCGTCCAAACACATCTATCTCAAAAACATCTACAAAAATCCTTGGATACTAGGCCAACAATTGCCCAGTGAGCCTCGTTCTCAAAGACAAATAACATGAACTCGCACTTGAGGAAAGCAACCTCACCACGAAGACGCGTGTCACTCTAGCTCACTTTGATCAGGATACTGTGTTAGATGAAGCTCTTATTTTTCCATAGTCAGCCCCGACATAATGTGCCCCACAAGGCACCAACCATCTTTTCAATAATTGAGTGGAACCAACGCCTCTAACACCCTTATCTCCAAGTTTTCTCGGATTCCCGTAAGAGGATATTGATGAGAATTTGTGATGTGATCACACACTATTGGATGAGGCAAAACACAACTACACATCATGTACGACTGGATGCAAGGGATATGCTACAAGTAGTGTTTTTCGTATGAACGTTTTATATCGAAGTTGTGCTGTATTATGGCAATTCTCTTGTTCCTGGATTGTGATAAGTTGTCCTGCAGTTGCCAAAGTTATAGGAAAGTGTGACAGATATGGGCAGCATATTTCTGGATATGAATTCAAATATCAAAGTTCAAGGCTTGGAAAGAGAAAATTTTTAAGTCAGTGGATCGTGAGTGGGGTTAGTTCAGTAAATCAGTCCTCAACTAAATTGAGTTGCTGCCGCACCTACTTGGAGTTTTTTGGGGGAACTAAAAGTAAATTTTTGGGCCCCTACCGGAGCAAGGTAACGGACAAGTCGACACATGAGACGAAGTGTGAGTATTTACAGTTAAACCGATATGTCAGCAGCAACAAAGCGGCATGGCGAATATTGGGCTTATCCCTTCAGAAAAGCTATCCGTTAGTAACACATCTTGCAGTTTACCTTCCCCACGGAGAAGAAATGCTCTTTACCGAGAATAATATTAGAGAATTATAGGAAAATCCTTAATTACCGAAACCACACTAACTAACTTCTTTCATCGTACCAAACGATTATTGCTGTCAGCTGAAACTTCCTCTTGTTACACATGGAGCACGTCGCAAAAGGTGTGAAAGTGTCGCAAAAAAGGGTATTTTGTTGTTGTTGTTGTTGTAGCGATAAGGTTGCTTCCCGAAGGCTTTGGGGAGTGTTATCGATGTGATGGTCCTTTGTCGGATAGAGATCCGGTACGCTCCGGTACCATAGCACCATTAAGACGCTAGCCCGACCATCTCGGGAACGATTTATGTGGCCACATTAAACCTTCAGGCCATTCCCTCCCACCGCACCCCCAAGTTCCATGAGGAGCTTGTGGTCGCCAGAGCCTCATCTGTTAGTGAAACTGGATTCGCCGCGGATAGATGAGGTTGAAAATTGGGTTTGGAGAAACTATATATTGCGCTACACAGCCACTTGAATCTGGTATTTTAGACGCCTCTTACGACAGGCTACCTACCGCGGGTATATTCTAATCCTCTAACCCGCTGGGGAGGCAAAAAGGGTATCATCTTCCATGTTGACAGAGCATGATCTCAAATACCTTAGGAAGAATTTACACTGTAAACTTAAGTATAAAATTTTAAATAGTGTGAATGTCTCTGCGTACGAATGCTTTTGATCCTGGTACAGGGCTCCTCCAGTTTTCCGGGTTTAGAACCGTTGATGAAAAATAACCTACTTTCAGACGTGCATGCGACAAGATTGAACTTTGAAAATGTTTGATGCTAAACGGAGCGCAACAACGGGAGAAGCTGGGTTTTACCGATCACAATGGCATGGCCATGGCCACACACAATGGCTGCATATCTTTTCCATTTGTTTACTCAGTTGAGCAGAGCTCACAGAGTATATTAACTTGATTGGATAACGGTTGGTTGTACAGGTATAAAGGAATCGAGATAGATATAGGCTTCCATATATCAAAATCATCAGTATCGAAAAAAATTTGATTGAGCCATGTCCGTCCGTCCGTCTGTCCGTTAACACGATAACTTGAGTAAATTTGAGATATCTTGATGAAATTTGGTGTGTAGCTTCCTAGGCACTCATCTCAGATCGCTATTTAAAATGAACGATATCGGACAATAACCACGCCCACTTTTTCGACATTGAAAATTTCGAAAAATTGTAAAAGTGCGATAATTCATTACCAAATAGGATTAAGCGATGAAGCTTGGTAAGTTAGTTGAACTATGACGCAGAATAGAAAAATGGTAAAATTTTGGACAATGGGCGTGGCACCGCCCACTTTTAAAAGAAGGTATTTAGAAGTTTTGCAAGCTGTTATTTGGCAGTCGTTGAAGATATCATGATGAATTTGGCAGGAACGTTACTCTTATTACTATATGTCTGCTTACTAAAAGTTAGCAAAATAGGAGAACGACCACGCTCACTTTTAAAAAATTTTTTTTTAAATTCAAATTTTAAAAGAAAAGTTAATATCTTTACAGTATATAAGTAAATTATGCCAACATTAAACTCCAGTAATAATATGGTGCAACAAAATATAAAAATAAAAGAAATTTTTAAAATGGGCGTGGCTCCGCCCTTTTTCATTTAGTTTGTCTAGGATACTTTTAATGCCATAAGTCGAACAAAAATTTACCAGTCCTTGTGAAATTTGGTAGAGGCTTAGATTCTAAGACGATTACTGTTTTCTGTGAAAAAGGGCGAAATCGGTTGAAGCCACGCCCAGTTTTTATACACAGTCGATCGTCTGTCCTTCCGCTCGGCCTTTAACACGATAACTTGAGCAAAAATCGATATATCTTTACTAAGCTCAGTTCACGTACTTATCTGAACTCACTTTGTATTGGTATAAAAAAATGGCCGAAATCCGACTACGACCACGCCCAATTTTTCGATATCGAAAATTACGAAAAATGAAAAAATGCCATAATTATATACCAAATACGAAAAAGGGATGAAACATGTTATGTATTGGTCTATTGAGGCAAAATATAACTCTGAGAAAAAACTTGTAAAATGGGTGTGACACCTACCATATTAAGTAGAAGAAAATGAAAGAGTTTTGCAGCGCGAAATCAAAAGCCCTTGGAATCTTGGAAGGAATACTGTTCGTGGTATTATATATATAAATAAATTAGCGGTACCCGACAGATGAAGTTCTGGATCACCCTGGTCCACGTTTATGGCTGATATCTCGAAAAGGCGTCCACATATAGAACTAAGGCCCACTCCTTTTTAAAATACTCATTAACACCTTTCATTGATACCCATATCGTACAAAAAAATTCTATGAGTCACCCCTCGCCACCTTTATGGCGATATCTCGAAAAGGCATCCACCTGTGGAACTAAGGCCCACTCCCTTTTTAAAATACTCATTCAACACCTTTCATTGATACCCATACCGTACAAAACAATCTAGAGTCCCCCGGTCCACTTATCGATATCTCGAAAAGGCGTCACCTATAGAACTAAGGCCCACGCCTTTTAAATACCATTAACCCTTTCATTTGAACCCTATCGTACAACGCATTCTAGAGTCACCCCTGGTCCCACCCTTTATGGCGATATCTCGAAAAGGCGTCCACCTATAGAACTAAGGCCCAAGCGCTTTTAAAATGCTCATTAACAACCTTCATTTGATACCCATATTGTACAAACGCATTCTAGAGTCAACCCTGGTCCACTTTTATGGCGATATTCCGAAAAGGCGTCCACACTATAGAACTAAGGCCCACTCCCTTTTAAAACACTTATTAACACCTTTCATTTTGATACCCATATTGTACAAACGCATTCTAGAGTCAACCCTGGTCCACTTTTATGACGATATTCCGAAAAGGCGTCCACCTATAGAACTAAGGCCCACGCCCTCTTAAAATACTCATTAATACCTTTCGTTTGACACCCATAGTGTACAAACGCATTCCAGAGTCACTCCTGGCCCTTTATGGCGATATCACGAAACGGCGTCCACCTATGGAAATAAGGATCACTCCTTTTAAAATACTCGTTAACACCTTTCATTTGATACTCATATCGTACAAACAAATTCTAGAGTCAACCCTGATCCACCTTTATGGCGATATCCCTAAATGGCGTCCACCTATAGAACTATGGCCCACTCTCCTCTTAAAATACTCTTTAATACCTTTCATTTTCCTACATGGTTATTTTCCCTTATGTTGTCACCATAGCTCTCAACTGAGTATGTTATGTTCGGTTACACCCGAACTTAACCTTCCTTACTTGTTAATATCTGACTTTTTGTAGTTGCGTAGAAATTAGTTAATTCCTAGAATCCCTTAGAATCATATATGTAATACTCCTATATTGCTACAAAAGGCTAGGTACAATCCAAACACAATAGAGGGCCGATATATTGCTGTTTGAACGTTTTGTTTTTGTATTCAATAATCGAATATACATACCTAAATTTAAATTTTTTCTTGTCACACTTATGCTGCTACAATCACAAGAATTTTATAGGCTATCTTGTTTTGATTTCGAATTCAAAATTACATTGCGAAAATTTTCTATTAGCAATATTATTGGTATTACATATATGCTTCAAATAGTCAACTTTTAGTAAGCTGTTCTAAAGCATGATCACATGTAAAATTTGGAAATTATACCGAATATACCGCAAAAGTACATAAATAGTTCCGATGACCGCAATGATCGCAGAACCGTCTTGAAACATATTCCGAACTCAACAAAGAATAAAGCACTCAGTGTAAAATTCATATTGAAGCCGTGATGCCACCTTCGAGTGTCGCCAGAAACATCTGTGATCGAAGCGCTGCTGCATATGAACGCGATGCATCTCTCTTCGCCTGATTCTTAGTTTGACTAATACATAGCTCTACAGAACATCTGTAACAATAAAAAATATAGTTTAAAATAAAAAAGATTATAAAAAAATCTTAAGGACTACCTTTGATATAAATGGACCAAAAATAGAAGGCAATTTTTCCTTTAATACAGACATAACTTTAACAATAGCTTTTGTAAAAGAATTTGGGGATTTAAAACTATAAAGGTGGAGCTCAATCTTTCAATTTAAGGCAAACCATGTACTTGGGATAACTAATTGATTATTTAAAATATAAGCACGCGCTCTACCTTTATAATTTTAAATCACAAAATTCTTTTACAAAGAGCTATTGTTACAAAGTTTTTAGTCAAAATTCAACAAGATTATGTCTGTATTAAAGAAAAAATTGCCTTCTATTTTTTGGTTCATTTATATAAAGGTGATCCTTAAAATTTTTTTATAATCTTTTTATTTCACTTTTTTAGTGCTGCCTACAAAAAGGCATTTGGATTTGGGTTCTGATTCACAGCCCAAGTTTCAAGTCTCTAGCTCACCGGGAAGTTACTTAAAATCGCTTGCAAGATTCCCCTTGGGTTTTCAAGGATTTGCAGTTATCTTGACCAGCGCGCCACCTAGCGGAAATTTTTTTCCTATAAGTTGTATTTTCACTAGGCCCCTAACTAAGTGACCAAGTTTCAAGTCTCTAGGTAACCGGGAAGTTAGTTAAAAATGGATTGAAAAAATTCCCAAATCAAATTAATTCTCTTAATATCTCGATCCATGCGCCACTTAGCGAATTTTTTTTATCGAATATTGCATTGCCACCAGATTCTGAATCATGACCCAAGTTACAGGTCTCTAGCTTCGCCGGGAAGTTACATAAAAATCGATCGCTAATTCCCCCCGTTTTTAAGGATTTGCGTTATCTTGATTAGCGCATCACCTAGCAGAACTTTGTTTTCTAAAAGTTGTATTGTCACCAGGCTCTCTAACTAAGTGCCTAGCTTCAAGTCTCTAGGTACCGGGAAGTTAGTTAAATATGGGTTGAAAGATTCCCAAATTAAAATTGTTTTCTTACCGATCTTGATCCGCGTGCGCCACCTAGCGAATTTTTTTTGATCATATGTTGCATTGTCACCGGCAAGTTTACTCAAAAATCGATCGCAAGATTCCCCTCGTTTTTTCAGGGATTTGTGGTTATCTCAGTTAGCACGCCACCTAGCGGAACTTTGGTTTCTATAAATTGTATCGTCACCAAGCCTCGAACTGTGTTCCAAGTTACAAGTTTCTAGGTAACCGGGGAGTTAGTTAAAATGGATTGAAAGATTCCCAAATCAAAATAATTTTCTGAATATCTCTATCCATGCGCCACCTATCGCACTTTTTTTGATCAAATAATGCATTGTAACCGGCGTTCTGACTCACGGCCCAAGTTCAGGTCTCTAGCTCACCGGGAAGTTACTTAAAATCGATCGCAAGATTCCCTGCGTTTTTTTCAGGATTTTCAGGGGTTTTCGTTTATCTCGATTCGTCTTCCGCCTGGCTGCAAATTGTAGTGCCATCGAATCGCAAACTATGTGCTAAGTTTCAAGTCTCTGGATCAGCGAGAAGTTAGTTAAAAGTCGATCGCAAATTTCCATTTAAAAATTAATTTTCTGTATATCTCGATCCGTACGCCACCTAGCGGATTTTTTTCACTTGCATTGTAATGTCTCCCAGATCTGAACTACGCTCTAAGTATCAAGTATCTAGCTCAACGGGAAGTTACCGAAAAGACTTTTCCGTGGGTCAAAAATTCGTATGGAAATGAGGGGAAAAACATGAAAGTGACTTAATATAAAGGTATACACTAAAAAATACACCGTAGTACAGATAGAATAATTGCCGCTGGTCTAACTCTCCTTTGCCGCGCCTAGCCTGGAGAGTTACAACACGCCTACATACAAGTGAAGCTAATATAAGCGTGTTAACGATAAGGTTCCGTAGCCCAAATTGTGCTTTGTTTCTGGCAACTTGATCTACTGGTTATGATATGCAGAATGACATAGAGTGTTATTAGCGAGTTGGTTTCATTGCATTTTCATACGAATCATTGATAGTATAAGTATAGAAAGTATAAGGTGATTGCTGTCCGGCTATAGATACATATATACGCGTACCTAGATGTCAATAAATTATTTCATGGGACATTTACGCTTGCTGCAAATTCATACTTATGAATATGTGTGCAGTAAAACTCTGCAGGATATTGAATGGTAAAATAGCAAGCTGGTTTATCATTCTAAGCCAATATTTAATATACATTTTACATAAATTTAGGACATCAATTTGAAGGATTTCTCTGTATCACACTATAGTTAATAACACAAATACACGCATATATACGTATTAATAAAGCATAATTCCACGAATGTAGCATATAAAGGCTTTATGAATTCGACACAGAAAATTGTGGCAGCTTACCACATTTTCCAATTTTCTCCTAAAATTAACAATACTGTACTAATAATATTATTTGGTTATTATTGTTTTATATTTACCTTGTATTGTGGTGTACATGTTTATATATGTGTGTGTATAATTCAATATGAATTAGTTTTATACAATTGCGTGCAAAAGTTCCTTTGTTGTCATTATCATAGGTGTGTTTTTGTGGTGTTTCACTTGTCGGCTTAAATTCTATTGAAAATTTAATATGACAAATGTTAGCGTCGATGCCTTACCGCAAGGTAAATTGCACTTATATGCACATGTGTACTAATGTGTGTATTTCTATAAAAATTTATTTGTATTTAAAACCACAACGAAACCGAATTTAAATTAATTTAGTTCAAGCAATAGTAATAAAAACGTGTTATAAAAATCAGTTTTTTTTATTTAGTTGGTGTGATTTGCTTTTGCGATTTTCAAATGGAAAGTAAATTTATTTAAATGGATTTATTGCGAAAAGCATATATTAATACACTGAAAGAAAAAATTTAAATCAACGGAATTACGAGTCAGTTCAACTGATATTTTCGTCAATTTTTATCCACAGCAAATAGCTGTTGAATCAGTTACGCACAAATTTTTGATTCTGAGTTAACGGTTTTAACAGCCAAATCAACAAAAAAATAAGTTCATCGATATATATCTGATACAAGGACTTCACGAAAGTCTCCAGGTATTTCGCCAGTTCATAGCATGTGACGTTAGTCGACGACACTATGGGACGAAAAGGTAAATCAGTCTTATGAAAATTAGGCAAGCCGTATAGTCTTGGGGCAATCGCTACGTAAAGTGAGAATACTGGACAAGGAAAGGCGGGAAAAAAGTGAGATACACAACAGAAAGGTTAAGAATTATGCAAAATAGAGAGAGAACTGTTAATAGAAAGGAAGACACAGCTGACATCTCCGCCGCATATCTTTTATGTTTATAAAGTTTTTGTTTACATTTTCACATTCTAGGTTTCACTGAACACGTTCTTTCATACATACGTACATATGTAAACAAAACATACCAATTATGTTTGATGATCAAAGACCAGTTTAATGAGAAGTGTACTACATATTACTAGTACCATTTTTATACTTTTAATTTTCATGCATAACTTAGTTAGCTTATACTAAAATTGTGCAATTTGTGACGCCTAATGTAATCTAGGGATACATACATTTATACATGTAAGTTTTCTACTAAACAATCTGTTTGCTTAATTCTAACCGAAATTTCTTTTAATAACTTTCTTTCATGTACATTGTTGTTGTGATAAAAATTACTAAATAAATTCAGTTTCGCTCCTGAAGAAGCTAAGGTGCTTAGCGAAACGTTGAGCCGGAATAGTGGAGTTTAATTTAGCTTTGCACTAAGCAAATAATGGTCAAAAAGCCTATTTATACTGCTGTTAAGTTATTTTAATTTAATTTTGTTTTATTCTGTTTAATTTATTTTTTGACTTTGTTTAATTTTTTTTATGACTTTGGATTAATTGTTTATATTTTTATATTACTTTACTTTATTTTGTTATATTTTTTTTATTTTGTTTTATTTTATTTTATTTTGTCTTATTTTATAAATTTTTTTTTGTAATCTTTTATTTTTTTATTTTAATTATATTATTTTTTATTTTTTGCTTTTTTATATCTTAAGTAAATCCAAATAATTAATGTATATAAATGTCACCAAATAATTTATGTAAAAATGTCCTCTGAAGAAAGAAACTTCAACTATAACCTGAGTTTTTGTTGTTGATATTATAGGAAAACAAGTAAGGGTGTCTAAGTTCGGGTGTAACAGACATTATATAATCAGCGTGAGTTTCAATTGTACAGCTAATTTCATATAAATTACTTTTTTCGAATTTTGTTGTATTTATTTTATTTATTTTTAAGCTTTAAAAATGTTGTGTACTGATTGACCTGAATAGGGGCGTGTCCCCGTTAACTAAAAAAAGGTCTCCAAAATTCCTCTTGCAATAAAATTTGGTAATTGAAATATCATTGATAGAAAACAATCTTTTTACGATCCGCTAATTTTTCTTCGAGTTACGGCTCCCGAAACATAGAAAACTGCTTGGTCAAAAAAGGGGCGGTGCCACACCCATGTTGAAAAATTTAAATATTTTGCTTTTTCTTGTTATAATTCCACTTGGGAAATGAAACAACATTAACATAAAGCCTTTTATTTGCAAAGATATTGATTATTTATGCATCCGCGACTATTTCAAAATTATTTTATATAAAAGTGACGTGGTTCTTTAACCGATTTCGTAAATTTTTTCGAAGCATTCTTTATAGTAAATTCAACCTCTCTCTCAACCTTTTGTTATGGTAGGTTCAACGAATTTTGATTTATGACTAATAATATTTGTAAAATTGATTTTATCACAAGTGGGCGGTGCCACGGCCATTACAAAAAGATTTTAAAATTTGTATCAAGAGCCCAACCATCAAATTTCAATATTCTAGGTGTTTCATTTACTTTATAATCAGGTTTTTTGGATTTTCCAGGTTTTTTGGTTATCGTGCGATTTCGCTCATTTTTAATACCAATCTGTTATGGGTCCAAGTAAGCACGTGTACCGAATTTGGTGAAGATACCTCAATTTGGTACATACATATGTATACTAAAATTTTTTTCCTGTTTTTTTTTATGATTACCTCACAACGTGATTTGTTTTTATACACTCCCTGGCATTTTATTTCCAATAAAAGCAGTGTATACATCTCTTGGCATACTTGCATGCACAAAAATTGTGTATATTCTCAGCGAGTTTAATTAATATGTAGGTTAATTGCTGTGTGATTTCGCTCGTATAAACTCAACTATGTATATACACTGATTAGACATTACGCCATAGTGTAGTGACCATTATTCTTACATTCTCTATTACTGCATAGAGAATACCAATCCCACACACTACGTCTACGCTTAAACTCTCTCTAGTACTCCTACCTAATTTGTGGGTTCGAGCGTAATAGCCTCCATTGATATAAATATATGTACATATAAATTTGTATGAACTCCATATAAAACTCTTTCTTGAGGTGCATAATATTTTTATACTCAGCTGAGCAGAGCTCACAGAGTATATAATTTTGTTCGCATAACGGTACCCCGAAACGACATAAACTAATCGAGATAGATCTAGACTTCTATATATCAAAATAATTTGGGCGCAAAAAGAAATTAATTTAGCCATGTCCGTCCTCCTGTCTCTCCGCTAACACGATAACTTGAGTAAATTTTGAGTTATATTAATGAATGAATGTAAGTTCATGGGCACTCATGTCAGATCGCTATTTAAAATGAACGAAATCGGACTATAACCACGCCCACTTTTTCTATATCGAAAATTTCGAAAAACCGAAAAAGTGCGATAATTCATTACCAAAGACGGATAAAGCTATGAAACTTGGTAGGAGGGTTCAACTTATGATGCAGAATAGAAAACTAGTAAAATTTTGGACAATGGGCGTGGCACCGCCCACTTTTAAAAGAAGGTAATTTAAAATTTTGCAAGCTGTAATTTGGCAGTCTTTGAAGATATCATGATGAAATTTGGCAGGAACGTTACTCCTATGACATAAAATTAGCGAAATCTGATAACGAACACGCCAACTTTTTAAAAAAAATATTTAAAGTCAAATTTTAACAAAAAATTGAATATCTTTACAGTATATAAATAAATTATGTCAACATTCAATTCCAGTAATGATATGGTGCAACAAAATACAAAAATAAAAGAAAATTTCAAAATGGGCGTGGCTCCGCCCTTTTCCATTTCATTTGTCTAGAATACTTTTAGTGCTATTAGTCGAACAAAAATTTACCAATCCTTGTGAAATTTGGTAAGGCATAGCTTCTATGACCATAACTCTTTTTGTGAAAATGGGCGAAATCGGTTGAAGCCACGCCCAGTTTTTATACACAGTCGACCGTCTGTCTTTCTGCACGGCCGTTAACACAATAAATTGAGCAAACATCGATATATCTTTTCTAAACTTAGTTCACGTACTTATCTGAACTCACTTTATCTTTGTATTAAAAATGGGCGAAATCCGACTATGACCACGCGCCATTTTTGATATCGAAAATTTCGAAAAATGAAAAGAATGCCATAATTCTATACCAAATACAAAAAAAGGGTGAAACATGGTGATTGGGTTGGTTGGACGCAAAATATAACTTTAGAAAAAAATTTGAAAATGGGTGTGACACCTACCATATTAAGTAGAAGAAAATAAAAAAGTTCTGCAGGGCGTCCACCTATAGAACTAAGGCCCACTCCCTTTTAAAATACTCTTTAATACCTTTCATTTCATTTTCAGTGCTTAGATTATGGAGGGAACACTTCTCTCCTCTACTAAATGGAGGCAGCAATTCACCGCGCAGAGAAGATCCCGATCCCGTAATCGATGATGATGGAATATATGTCCCCGCGCCCGATTATGACGAAGTTATAATAGCAATATCTAGATTGAAAAACAACAAGGTCGTGGGCGCTGAGGGACTGCCTGCGGAGCTATTCAAGTATGGCCGCGAGGAGTTGGTAAGGCGCATGCAGCAGCTTCTTAGCAAAATATGGGCGGACGAGTGCATGCCCGACGGTTGGAATCTAAGTGTTCTTTGCTCAGTCCACAATAAGGGGGATACTACAAAATGCACTAACTATAGTGGAATCAGCCTTCTTAATGTCGCATATAAGGTCCTTTCAAGTGTATTGTGCCAAAGATTGAAGCCCACCGTGAACCGGCTGATTGGACCTTATCAGTGCGGCTTCAGACCTGGTAAATCTACAATCGACCAGATTTTCACAATGCGCCAAGTCTTGGAAAAAACCCGTGAAAAGAGAATCGACACACATCACCCCTTCGTCGACTTTAAAGCCGCCTTCGAGAGCACGAAAAGGAGCTGCCTATATGCCGCTATGTCCGAATTTGGTTTCCCCGCAAAACTTATACGGCTGTGCAAAATTGCGTTGAGCAACACCATCAGCTCAGTCAGAATTGGGAAGGACCTTTCCGAACCGTTCGAAACTAAACGAGGTTTCAGACAGGGTGACCCCCTATCATGCGATTTCTTTAATTTGATTCTGGAGAAAATTATACTAGCTGCAGAACTTAACCGCACTGGAACAATATTCTATAAAAGCATGCAATTACTGGCATATGCTGATGACATTGATATCATCGGCCAAACACCAGCGCTGTTAGTTCTGTTTACTCCAAACTAGAAAAAGAAGCAGAAAGATGGGTTTGATGGTGAATGAGGACAAAACGAGGTACCTGCTGTCATCGAGCAAAGAGTCAGCGCATACGCGCATTGGCAACCACGCTACTGTTTGGCAGCCATAATTTCGAAATAGTAAAAGGCTTCGTTTATTTGGGAACCAGCAACAACACTAGTAACAAACATCAGCACTGAAATCCAGCCAAGAATCAATCTTTGCCAATAAATGCTACTTTGGACTAGGTAGGCAATTGAAAAGTAAAGTCCTCTCTCGGCGAACGAAAATCATACTCTACAAGTCACTTATCGTACCCGTCCTGCTATATGGCGCAGAAGCATGGACCATGACAACAGCAGATGAAGCGGCATTGGGAGTATTCGAGAGAAAAGTTCTTCGAAAGGTTTATGGACCTCCACACGTTGGCGATAGCGAGTACAGAAGAAGATTTAATGATGAGCTGTACGAGCTATACGCAACATCCACATAGTCCAGCGAATTAAAACGCAGCGGCTGCGCTGGCTAGGCCATGTTATGCGAATGAAAGATGATGCTCCGGCCAAGAAAGGGTTTCTATCGGAACCCGCCTATTTAAGCAGAGGTAGAAGGCGGCCCCCACTCCGTTGGAAGGATCAGGTGGGAAACGATTTAAGCTCCCTTGGTGTGACCAATTGGCGCCAGTTGGCGAAGCGAAGGAGCGACTGGCGCGCCTTGTTGGACGGCCATAACCGTTTAGACGGTTAAGCGCCAATTAAGTAAGTAAGTAAGTAATACCTTTCATTTGATACCCATGTCATACAAACACCTTCCAGGGTTACCCTAGGTTCATTTTCCTACATGGTGATTTTCCCTTATTTGACAAAGAATGAAGGAAAATCGTTCCAAAAAACGTCACCCTTGGACTATAATTTTGGACTCTTATCGGACTCATAATTAAGAGCGCTTCTAAAATATTTCAGGGGTGATTTAATGAAAAATGATAAAGAAATGCGTTCAAATTTTACCAAATTTTCATATTTAAAAAAATCTTCAAATAAAACGAATTGATAGCTGAAGAAAGATAGCAAAGGCAAGTTGCTCCACTTTTTAGTATTACCATTTGTATGTATCCATGAAAAATGCAATTTTGTCTCCAAAGCTCTCAGCTGAGTATGTAGTGTTCGGTTACACCCGAACTTAGCCTTCCTTACATATTTTTATTCTAAATATGTGTCTCCTGTTTACCTCATTATGTATATATTTTTATATACCTGATATGTAGTACGAATGTGCAATCTTTGTCTTTTTTGTGAATAGCACTGCGTGTTGCTTTTGCAATCTTATTAAAGTGAACGACCAGAAAGGCGAACAATTGTTTTCATTAAGGAAATAATTCTATTTTACTATTTACCTGTTTGTGAATTGTTGATCTAAGCTTTTATCTCTTTGCTTTTCGTTTAAACTGTGTCTAATAGATAAAATGCATACTAAGGCTGTACCGTATGTACTGTTCATAACCATATATACATTTGTATTACGTGTAGACCCGTTGTATAGTCGATTAAAGTAGACTTAATATTAAGTGTGGGTGGGTGCACTTCATAAACATAAAATCACAAATTTAACTAAACCTAAATTTATACGCATAACCACAGGCCACTGTTGCTTTTGTGTAGAACAGACAAAAGCAAAAACAGTGACCTTTCCCAGTAAATAAATAATATACATACATGTGTGTATACAAACATTGGGCAAACCTCTAAAAGCTTTAGCTTTGCTCTTGATCTCCATACCTCCACCTGCTAGTCTTTTTGCTAACAATCCAGGTGTAAGGAAACAAACAAGCAAATAATCTACAAAAGCAATAATAGCAAACTTTCGTAACAAAGCCTACAACCCTCACAGACATAACAAAATATATCCACACAAAGCAGATCTGCGAGCACCCAGCAGTGTAACATTCAATTTAAAAAAGACCACTAGTTTTTAAGTTGATTGCAAGACTGCAAATAACCAGATTAGTGAAAAGAAGGACACTAAATTACTGGATATTCACACCTAAAATATATGGAAACACAGTATTTGTACGACGAATTCGAAAGTCCAATTAAATATTGTAATTTTTCTAGCAGATACGACTTAATTTAAGTATAATTAATTATAATACTGTTGCGAATCTTAAGAAATCGTCGATAGTTCTATGCCTGGCTAAACTGTCAAGCAAATAACTAAAATTTTCAGTATATATAAATTGTCTTTATTTACATCACTACTTTGGTAATAGAACTTCACAATGTAAATTAATCGCGTACTTCAATTACAACGTTTTAAAATCAAACTGATTGCCATCGCTTGAATTGCGTAGCTTTTATACTATCAGCGAATATAAGAGTTTTCGACACATCGCTCTGCCGTTTGTAAGTACATGCTACACAACTTCAATAGTTATCTAAAAAGATGAGAAAACAAGCATTTTCGGACCCCTGTTGCCAAGAACCAGCATTACTTACTACAGACATACATGTATATAGCCAAATCCAATATAAGATATAGAAACGAGCAGTAAATAGGCAACTATTCAGGGAGGCTAATCGAGAAGGGTTTAGACCATCGTCTATTCATGACCCGAACGACAACGGAAGGCAAAGGTTAACCGAGAATTCTCACAACTCGCAAAAATATTAAATGTGTGATAACCTGTTGTATTGATTGCTAGGTACATACAAATACATGCAGGTGCACGTACTCGAATATAAAGTACAAAGGACATCAGCTGCAGATGAACGGACAAAATGCAAAAATAAAACCAAAAAATTTTTGTTTGGGTGAAAACACTAAGAAGATTGTTTAGCCAACGTACACGATAAGTTAAATCAGTTTAGTTTTTGGGTGTGCAGGATAACAAAAAGTTGAGTACGGTGAAACAAGTTAATTAAATGAGCATGAGCTCTTTAAAAATTTATGAACACCCACCTATCAAATGAAAATTAATTAAAATTAATATTGCTAATAAATATTTCGTACAGGGGATTTAAATGATCACAAGGACCTACATAAGTAATTTTTTAAGGTGATTAAAATAAAATAAAGTTAATTTTGAAATAACTTCAAAGTTTATTGAGTAAAATAAATAATAGGTTCAAATTTTAATTTCCTTATAGAAACTTTTGTCAATTTGAGGCTGGTGTGCTTTTTTTCTTGATCGTTGTCGTGACAGAGAATTGATGACGGTATGGAAGTTTATAAGACCATGTTTTAATAAATAATTTCGTTCAATAAGAAATTAGTTGGTTTTAGTGTTTTAGGATAAATTATAATCTTGGATTTATATCATTTAATAAAAATTTTAATGCTCTGGGTTTCAAGTTTGTTAGTCTCTAGTTTGTAGTCTCTATTTGAGTTGAGTTTAGGCGCTAATATTTTTAGCCGCTGTCACGATGCATAAAAAAACCCATCGATTACAGATTTTTAGATTGCATTATATATATATAGGACTAAATTTATCTTAAGATTTTTCAGACAGA